>LKNJ01001055.1:0-109563 GCA_002120245.1 Maccullochella peelii | reverse complement strand
ACATGACCACACATACTCACTTAGCCAGATATAGACACGAATACTCTTTCACTCACTCAACCAAATATGAACACTCATTCACTCACTGACTTGCTTGATCACCTTCTGGGCTGCGCGCAGGGTTTACTAGAACTAGACCAAAAACTGCATGTGCCGTTGTGCACCCTGATCGTTTAATAGCAAAGTTATGTTATCCCCACCTGTTTGTTCATTTGGAAGCTGCAAGAAGGGCCGTCTTTCATTAGACGCCATCGAACTCTTTTTCAAATAGTGTCGGACAGCTGTTCAGCCTGTCTTTATAGCTTATTGCTTAACAAAGATCTCAAGGTGATTCATTTTGTTTAATTGAAGAAGAGTTGCCTACAGTCTGTAATGTTTCGGTAAAATTAGATTTTCACATTAAAGACTGCAGATGTCAGTCTGGGGAGTGGGGACTCACGAATATCAGCAATCGCCGGTTGGAAACTTACATATCGCCCGACCCTAATCACTGTGGCTAATACCTGGCTAATCCATATTGTAATAATTCCACTGATACTACTTCTATAGACGAATAGAGGGTAGATGTTGTACATACTGGAAAGACTAAATTTTTCCCTGACCCCATCACAAAAGAGTTCATCTTGTGGCCTTAAGCTGGAACATGATGGTCTCACAATGAATCTGTTTTTATACTGACCTCTCCGGTCATGTTTTTGACATGTGCTGAGCTGCGCTGAGCCATCACACATCCCACATGGTGACCATACTAGCAGGGTAAAATAGAGCATCTAGGACAATCCTGCACATTATATGCAGCTAGTGAGGACAGGGACTTGTTTGTTCTGTTTTGTTTCAGCGGTGCTTCATGATGAAAGACTCTGCTGGAGACTCTGCTGAGATCCACAGAGGTTTATATTGATGCAATGACTACAAAAGATGCGGTACCCTTTGCTTTGATTTATTAGCTACTCTTCAATGTATCTGTACCCACATTTGAAAGGTACATATTGGTCACAGCCCGCTATCGATTTCTCTACAGTTAAATGGATGGCTTTGTTTAGCAGTGAAAAAGTGAGCAATTTTACCCACACTAGCAAGCTGTTTAATAGTCCCAAATCTATATTTCATTAAAATGATGACACATTGTACCCCTAGCCCTCTCCTAACTCCTGTTCTATTGATCTCCAACAGTTTGGACCTTGTAGAGAATAATGAATTGTCCCGGCATCTGTGGCACACTTTTTAAACACTCACCTTCCATTATACATGTAATGAAGCACAGGAATTACACAGTGACATGAGGGAATTTAAGGTCCCTCTTCCATGAATCTTTATCACTCAATATGTGTTATAGAGGAATTTCATCCTCATGATTGCCATGCACAGCAGATGGAGAGTAAATACCGTCTAGGAATGTTCCCACATGATATACTGTATGTTCTCTAACAGAAGGGGAGAAACAGGAGAATCCATCTCACTTAGCTGCTCATGGTTCCCCAATTCTTTGTGGATAACAGCCAGGAGCGCCACAATCAATAGTATTTTCTCTATTTTTCTCTACTCACACACACTCCTGCTCACACTTGCCTTGAACAATCACAGGGAAAATCCCTGCCTTATAGGGTCGCAATGTGTCATCACTCATGAAAAGATGACCTTTACTGTCCCCAAACACCATGTAGTGGTTAGCTGGAAAAGACAGCGCTGGACTTCGCCTGCATCTCTTTTTCTTTCATTTTATTTTCACACAATTAAACCCGAGTAAGGGCCCAGAGCAGCTCAAAGTGGGATGAGAGAATGTTTCCGTAATGGGCGCCTGTTGTGTTTATGATGAATACTGGCCAATCTGTCTGCCTCTGGAGGGTAAACATGTTTGACATTTGGTGTTGACCTTATCCCTTTTATTAGGCTGCTTGTTTTTCTGACAGAGATGGATAAGGGTGCTTTTTCTCATTTCATCATATAGAATGATGCTGGTTAACAAGATGTCCTTGTTAGGTCAAAGCATATTCACATTTACATGTTTCACTGGGACTGTCACGTTTGAGGTATGCTCATATTGTACAAGAGCTGCTCTGACTGCTGGTTGCCTGAAACAAGGAGGCCAGAAAACAATGTTAACTCTTTTTATTGTTCCATTTGAAATGTCAGTGTGTAATGATTTTAAGTAATACTATGTGACATTTTCATATAAATAAATGTCTATAACATATTAACATAACACTGAATGAATGTATAACAATCACATGAAAGCTTTTGCTGGATTATGGTTGGTTTTTACATTAAAACCTACCGTGGCTGAACAGTACAAGAAAAAAGCGCCGCTGTCGACACAAAGTCAAACAGTAAATCAAAGCGACATCACAGTATACTGAACACACTGCTTGATTGACAAGTGACCTCTGGAAGGTGCAGTGAGGAAACGCTGCAGCAAGATGCTAATCAGGATTAGCACCTGGGATCTGCGGCGTGCAGTGGCAGACTGATAAAAGAATGGACGTGGAAATTTGACACAGACTGACCCAGACAGGGACGTGCACAGACATTTTGAGGGGCTGTTGCTCTAGCCTGAAAAAAGGGCAACCTCCCCGATTTTAGGTGTCACCCATGAGTTTCTTTGTTGTAGTCTCCTCCTTTGGGAAGGTATTACGTTAAAAAAAAAACATGCATTACATTTTAACAAATTTGATCATTACAAGTTATCGTCTCATAATGAAAAACAAGGCAGCTTCTATCAGCTACATCTGCTTGATGGTTGAAAATTCATCACAACCTGAATGAAGCATGTTCAGGAACTTAGCTAGCAACTCATGTCACAAGCTAGAAAGAAGCTAAAGAAGTTTCTTAGCTAGAAGCTAAGTTAGGTTGGTCTCATAGCTTCATATTGACTGTAAAATAACATCTAATCTAGCACGATTCAACAGTCAGAACCATCAACATCGCGCAACGTGATGCAAACGTGACGAGCTGCGCATTACTCAGAAGCATATGGGGATATATTGGTTATACCATTCGTCGTTAATCATTTCCACAACTTTAAAACACTCACCCGGAGCCCTCACACAACAGCAACAATAGTTTGGATGCTGATGGCGATTGGCCATTTAATTTAGTCTAATTTTATGGGCTACTCGTATTTATGTACTTTTTTGTACTTGTTACGTACTTTTTCTTTTTTACTCCAGAGGGGCAGCTCAGACAGAGAAGGCAAATGGGCTGCTGCTTTAGCCTGGCCTTGTGCGTGTCCTTGGACCCAGACATACTCCACCCACCATCACACACCCTTCATCTCACAATGTGGACACAATGTGGAACAAAGGATTATAAAAGCTGGTTTGGATTGTGAATTTTCATATATCAATAAAAAAATATGATACATTCAGGCACTTCAGGCATTTCTGATGGTGCCCGGATTTTCAGTTTTTTCAGCATATGAAAGGTGGATTGTACCAAAATAAAATTTGCGGGGAGGACTCATAAAATTTGATTAATTCATGATTTTCCTCTGCAAAAACCTAACCAGCCCACCAGTCAAATACAGCATGCACTATGAGCTATCAAACAGCATGAGTTCTTTTTTTTTCTTCTCTCTTTTCTGTATGTGTGTTAGTGGACACACTGTTGGATCTCAGGTCAACCAGTACACCAGTACATCTACTGCTCCATATGGCCCCATGCTCAAGTTTTTACCATCAGTCAAGTGGTCAGCTCAGGTTTTCTGAAGTTTTGTTCACTGGAGTGCTTTTGACAAGATGTATGAGTCCTAAAGATGGCCCGTTTAACAACTATGGGACAGCACTGTCAGCCACAAGTGTGGTTTCATACTACAAAAGACACATTAGCTATGCTGCTTGAAATTCAGCGTGGTTGAAATCAGAATGCAGCATGAGTTTCTTTTGGAGGACAATCCATCAATATGGTATTTGTGAAAAAAAAAAAGATGAGCTGACTGCAATAAATATGCCACTGTTATGGCCCTTTAGCTAGTTAACTGGCTTGATAGCTGTGTGCCTACGGATGCTCTCTTTATAATCTAGCATGCATCAGTTCATCAGTATCTTCTTGTTAGTTAATGTAAAATGTTAATGTAGTGTGTGTAGTTAGTTAGTTCTATTGTTCACTATGTGGAAAATAGTTTCCATGCACATGACTTCAACAATATAAGATACAGAGGCAGCCCATTCAATAAAATAAGTCATTATGAAATATGGAAGAGGAAGGTGCACAATTTAGTGTTTTTACATATTCATAAACTCACTGCAACGACACTAGCATATAGAGAAGAGGCTTTTATAGAGTAAACGCATATGCGCATATCTGTTTAAAAATATTAGTGGGGATGAAATGATGGCCATTTGCACATTATTATTCAGCATTCTGCCAAATTTCATGCATTTATCATGTACTTAAGACTAAGAAGTGATAACTCCCAACAAATGAACAAAGAAAGGTGTCAGAGCCCTATGGTCACATCAAGGGGTGCATTCAAGATTGTATGAGGAACCCTGGTTTGAGAACCATTGCTGGTTATGTTGGTATTGTATTGACCAAGGTTAACATTCCTGATTCTCTTGTACTTTTCCTTGTGAAGCTCTGTGAATCATAAGCATCTTTCGTTTGTCAGTTCACAGACTATGGGCCCTATGAGAACACATTACAAGGCCACTGCTTCCACCTGAACCCTGGCTTTGATTACAGAAAAGAGCAGGTGTGAATTAAGCGGGTGCAACAGGATAGCTTCCTGTGAATAAATGCATTTTGATTATGAGCAAACATTGGCCTCCTTTGGCCCTCATTATGCAAATTAGGAATTGTATTTTATGGGAAGGGAAGGGATGAAAGGCGAGGGTGATTTGTTTGCAAGAGGATTTTGTGCAGCCTGGCAGTCATATGCTCTTGATTAACGAACTAATGGACAGGCAGCAGAGTGGGGTGAAGTAATTTCATACCAATCACTATTCATTACTTAATGAGAGATGATGACTCGGGGCACTCTCCAGCTCCAACGGCAGCAAAAGGCAAAGTTGATGAATCGTAATAAAAAAATCATATCATTATTTACCTCTTTAAATTCACCGGGGCCAAGGAACATAATTAAGAGGCACACAGGAGAACCATGAAACAGTATTATTTTCCCACAGAAAGACAATCATTTATCATGACCTAATAGGATTTTTGTTTACAGCTCGCACCATCAGAACAGCCGTAGTCTTACCTGTTGAACCAAAGCATAATCAAATCAAATACACCGATCCACAATATATTTCACTCCTGTAATGCTGCTCAGTAATCTAATGCTTCACATTGACTTTGCAGATGAATGAACCAGAAAGAGTCATTCTATTTTATGATTTCACTTAATTAAATTTGACAGAATTTTATTATAATGACATGTTATTTCTGGAGTTTGTGCAGTGGATAATGAAGTAGCTGTAAACTTAAAGCAATGATACATGGGGACATATTCATTTGAGCTACTGAGGTAGACAATTTTGTCTTTGGTTAATGGATTGATCAATGGAGCAGAGCTAAACTTTAGGTCACACAATGGTGTATTAGTATAATGAAAACATTCTTCATTATGCAATGGTTGTTGGCAAAGTTAAGTATATACAGAACACTACAAAATGTAACTTATAGGCTGTATCTATCTTATCTCCTTATGTTTCTTGCTCTACCCCACATCCCAGGGACCCTGGCAGCCCTGACAGCCCACTGTGTATTATTTGGTATGTGGTAATAGATGAATGACAATTTGTTTGAGAATATGCCAAATTACAACACCTACTAAAATGTTTAAAATGGCTTTAAACTGGTGCCTAATTGTGATGTCTTGCCTTGTTTTGGGCCCATGTGTCCAGTTTTACATATCAATTCATCCATTGATTATTCAGTGAATTGTTTGTCATTGCCTTTCAAAACACGCACATGGGAGAAGTTTGCCTTCTGCCAGAAAGCCTTCTGGAAGTCAGATGACGTAGTACAAAGAGTCCATGTAGCAAGGAGGTTGAGGTGGATCAGTGGGTCAAACACTGGACTTTCACCCTGTTTGTGTCCTGTGTGAAACTTGAAGTGCCTAAACCTGGCCAAACTGTGACTGTTTCTGAAAGGCAGAAAGCCTTGAAGGCTGACCTCTCCCACGCGCAAAACACGTGCTGTACTTACCGTGGCACATACTGCTTCTCTACAACATGTCTAATTGTCTGACTGTTCTTGTTTCTCGCCCCGTTGGACCTATTTTTAGCAATGTTCTGGAATCTTGGCAATGAATTTGGTTATCATAACCAATTAAACCGATGACCAGAGTTATGAAAATGAAACCGAAGTTGTAAAGTTAGTAAAAGAATAGTTTTCAGACTAATATGTTGTTTTACATGTTTGACCAAACGACCAGTGCTGTCAAAGATTGTGAAGGTGAAGAACAGCTTTTGACTGACCAAAAACCAAAGATAATAAATTTATTAAATATAAAACAGGAAATTGTCCAAACATCTGAGAAGCTGGAACCAATGAATGTTTGTCAATTTTGCCTGATAAATTGATCAAATTATTAAGTAATGATTATCAATCATTTGTTAATTAATTTTGAGAACTAGCATTAACAAATGTGTGTTTAATATTTGTTTATTCTAGGGGGGCATTAGGGCCCCAGAGCAGGTTAATACAGCCGTGACTGAAACATACATTTTGGAGAATGCATTATCTACAAACTAAGGAAGGTAGTAAATGTCCTTTGTGCTGAGATCAATAAAAAGACACTGTGAGATTTAAAATCAAAGGTGCCTTTTCCTGGACAGATTTCTAATTTCACCTGCTTTTCATTTTCCTGCAAAACTCAGCTATTAATGCGCCATAACTCACACTTCCTGTTTGTTAAAGGTCTTCAGGCAACTATATGCTGGCATTTGCAGGGTTTAAAAAGATGTGGGTTTTATGTCCCCATTTTTATAATTTTTCTTTCTTTAAGGGGGAATGTGGTAGATTTTACTGGATTTGAAGCAGCTTTTACTTCTTTTCTGCAGGTTTTTATGAGTTTTTTGAAGAGCTATGTGTTACTTCAGCAATTAAGGCGTCCAGATGAAGTGCCGAAGTGCATATGGTCCAATAATCTAATCCATATGGTTGAAGTTATTCCTCATGTAAACATTCAATTAAATATGCTTTCTCGTTCTCCTCGCGGTGTTGATCTATCATTACTGAACAGGTGCTGTTTGAATAGTGAACTGTGTAAATTTTGGAGCTTGCAGAAGCTCTCCTCTCCCTTGACAGTTGGTGTGCATGTGTATGTGCACGTGTTGAGAAAGAGAGAGAGAGAGGGAAGTAAGTCATATTTCAGATCACTTCGCCAATGTGCAATATTCCGTGGTGGGAGGGAGACGGTACGCCCACAACGGATTGATTTTGGTCATCATAGTAGATCACATTGCAGCCTCAATAAATCTGAATTATGCTGCCACAGTATTAGCCTCAGAAGGCTCCCAACTGTGTGGCCGCCAGCTTTACACTGTTCAAGTCTTTTATGTCTGAGTGTAATGATGCTTCATCACCCACAAATGTCAATTTTTTTACCAACTTTTTCCCAGCTGAGGAAATGTCCGTTTCCTCTTAGAGGCAGTACACTACCATCAGGACAACGTGTTGAAAATGTCAGAGAAAGCTCACTTATAACAGTGTAAGTCCGGGGTAAATAAAGCGGGTCCTTGTTCACAGTCACGCCTAAGTGTAAACAGTAAGTAGATTGTACAGCATTTGTTCGTTTGCTTGAAGATCTATGGCTCTGAGCTGAAGTTGGAAGCCTCTAGATGAAGCTGAATAAGCCCGGCTAACATGTTGGTATCAGTTGTCTGGGTGTGTCTTTCTTTAGTTTTCTTTTCTTCATTGGCAAAGTAAACACTGGGTAGAGCTTAGGGCTAATTCCTGCACACACAGTACATCAGTACTAAAACTCACTCTGAATAAATCAGTGTACATCCATGGCAAAGATTTAGTAGCCTAGATCATGGATGTGTTGCAGGAACTGAATATCGGACTCAAACTGATGGCGCCTCTTCACTTGACTGAAGCCAAGCCAAGCCCTAGATTCACTAGCGAGTTATTCACCAGCAACAACATGTGCTGTGTCCGAAATCATTCACTCATTCACTACTCCCTACTCACTATCTAGGGAGTTCTATGTAGAGCATGCTATAGTGAGCTCCCCGGCAAAATGAAAAAAACACTTTCAAACACTACTCAGGTAGCGCTGCTAATTAAGCTGGTGGACCATCCATAATAAATACCAGCATGCATTTTTGTGATAAATACATGATATTACTTGGTATTATACTGAGCGTATTTTCCCAAATTAATAAATATAAAGTACTTTGAGTTGTGTTGCAATGCTCTGCTCACATTAAACATATTTCGTGCTGCTCTCTCTCCTCTCGTCCGTCTGCCATTTTTCTTTCAGCGCGATGCATGACGGTATTGTCACTGCACGATCCGTACCAAAAACCCAATTTTGACTTCCTGTTTTTTTTTTTTTTTGAATCACACTTTATGTTGATAAGTGGGACATATCTTTAGAAATACAAAACAGGAAAGTTTTAAAAATGTATTTATTTAATAAGAAAAAATGTAATCAATCAATCAATAATGTTATCTTTGGTTTTACTACTTATGAATCAGAAGATTCAAATTTTTCCTCATTAAATAAATACTTTTTTTAACCTGTTTTTGGTAAAGAATGTCTTAATATATGGAGCTAATTTTGTCATTCATTAAAAGCTGGTAAAACGCTTGCATTGCTTAAAAAAAGTAATTGTTGGAAAATGTAATATATATTAATGTTTATGTATGTATTTATTATGATTCATTTTAACCTAAGATACTTTTTGTGGACCACTAGATTTTGGTAGTATTGTAAAAATCACACTAAACATTTTTTATGGTCCACTTATCAACATGAAGTGTGACTTCAGCTTTTAATTCCTGCATTTAAGAAAAGGAAAAAAACTGTGACAGGAAGTAGCCGCATTTTCCACATACACAGAACAAATCGGGTTTCTGGTACGGATCGGGCAGTGACAGGTATATAGTGCTTGGTTAGTGACCATCGGCTGTACACTACTTTTCACAATGCACTGTGGGATACTTTGAGTCCACGCTATAGGGTATAATAATTCTCACAATACATTTGGACAGCACTACAAAACTAAAAAATGGTGAACTCACTATATAGTGGACTATGTAGTGAGTAGTGAATGATTTCAGACACAGCCAGGGTTAGCATCCTTATACCCACAATGCAGCACTCCTCTCTTAAAGAGGAACTTTGGCAAACAAACAACCCCGCCATGCGGATTACATTGCATCACCTTTAAAGAGTGAGTGTTACTTTTAATGTTACAGCTCTGTATTGACTTTGCTGCAACAGGTGCCAGCCTGCATGTGCTCACCCATCACTGAAGTCCAGCTCTGCAGCAGTACAAGTTTCTGACATCCTCCCACTGTTGGATAATGAAAAATGCATCACCATTGATCTCCTCTCTGTTGCAAATCTCGCAAAACGTCGACTCTCCTGAACAAACCGTCCTCATTTATTTCTGTTATTCATTCCTTGTCCTACCTGGTCACCATTAAAATGTAATGCTGACAGTTAGATACCCAAACATCAAAGCCGCTGGCACCGCTTCTACCCAAATGAGACGAGGCCTCCTTTCAATTAAAACCGACTCCTGACTGTTCTTTGTTGGGCTTCCTGTGTTCGTGAATTCCCTGTAACCCTTTCATCACCTGCCCCTCATTAATTCACCTCTCATGGTTTTCACTGTATTTCTTCTTCTCTTACTCTCCTGTCTTCTGACTCCGAGTTACCTCACGTCGACAGCGCTGTAGGTTTCGAAATGATAATGAAACTGAATGTGGTCACAACAGGCCGTTGTCCACATCTCATGCAAGAGTTGTGGGCTCTGCCTCCGCCTCCACCTCCACCTGCAATTCCAGCAGGTTGCTTTGCTCTGCGAGGGTTAGCATAAATACAATGATGCCTGTGCTGAGGAGGCCAACACAGCTTCCGTTAGCATAATTTTTTCCCCTCCTTTCAAATTCATGAAGTGGTCTATCCCTCTCTCTTCGCTGGAATCCCTGCTGGTTGTCTCCATTGAGGCGGACTGAGGCTTCATGTTTAAAAATCATCAGCATTTGAGCTAATATCTCCATATGATTCCTCTTGAAAGAGTTTGCCAACTTTGCATACTGTTCCGAAGACCAACATCAAATGGCTACCTAAGATGACATTTAAAAGTAATTCCTGGTAAAAAATCTTTTGTCTCGATGAGAATCCACATCTGCTAGTGATTAAACGGCTCAGTAGCTTTAAAAATGAGTTCAGAATGATATTACTTTTTATTAATATACTTCTCCCTCATAGTCCGGAGAGAGAAAACTATATCTCTGTAAAATGAAAAGGATGAATAGCCAACTTCTCAATTCAATTCTGAAATGTAATCAAATTGCCAATTAACTGTATTAGCAGGGGAGGCTCAGGGTACATGTTAAGAATTGATGGATCCAAGTTGCTCCTCTTCCTCGTTCTTAATGAAACTGTAAGGCAAGAAAAAGTCTTTTGAGGTTGACCTTCATCTACTAATCTGCTAATTAACTTTGAATTAGACTTTGATGCTTAATTACTTACCTGCATATGTACAGCTAAGTCTTCGCAGATTATGGGGGGAGAGCAAAGATAAAGATGAGGAAATTTGTGTACCGTGTCTTATTGAGAGGTCTACTACCCTGGCACAGCAACAGAGACTCAGGCAGCTATTACGCCCATCCTCCCCCATCTGTCCCTCCATCCATCTCAATCCCCGGAAAAACTGAAGAAGTAAGTGAAGATTTTGCTTTCGATCGAGGAGCAAGATGTTGTGAACCTGCCCTTCAAATTAATTTACGTATGGATGCACATTTCTAATCAGACTAAATCACAAAGTGAAGACTGAAAAGAGAAACTGTCACCAGCAGACTAAAACGTTGACAAAAACGTGATAATATCATGTCCACTCACCATCACATTTTCTTTTCATTTGACCTTTTCTCTCATGTTCAGTTCAAGTTCAGTCAATCAAAGTCAGGCAACTTTTATATAAGTAGGCTAAACAGCCATTTGCAATACTTTTGTTTGCATTTTTGACATACATTATTTTCTAGATGTAGCACGCACATTTAGTTAAGGCAGACGCTATTAGCACCCAGGTCCAAAAGCCAGTTAGCTTAGCTTAGCACACAGACTACAAACAAGGGGAAACTGCTGCCCTGGCTGCATCTAAATCTAACAGCAACTCTAACTATCTCCTGGCTGCATGTTACTCTGTGAATATTGAAGTTAAGTTTGTAAAAACTGTGTAGAGGTTTGTTGCATTATTAATATTGAGTTGGTATCAAAGTCTCTGTGTAGTGTTTATATGGTTCTGTATATAGCTGCAGTGACAAAATGGTTTGGTCAGCCAGTATATAGGTTCCCCTGTTTTGTCATTTGTCAGGTAGTTAAGTCAGGAAGGCTTTGTTGACCTCTTTTTAGATCTTGATTTAGTTCATATTCTCTTTTGCTTTATCTTTCGTCATTTTCTGGGTAAATAAAAACCCACCGTTTTGAAATCTAAAACCTGAGTCCTTATGTGGACCTGCACCTGTCCCTTACACAGTCCCATCCACACTGACTGAGAGGTTGCAGATTTGTCATTTCATTCAAAAGAAAGTCTAGCTTCAAGCAAGTATGGTTCCTTCTCTAATCCCAGGCAGGGACAAATCAAAACCTCAGCGAAAAACAAACTCTATTATACAGCAGTGAGCAAGAACTGTATCCAGAAAAAAGCTGGACTCATCAACATTAGATCTGTTGTCCCTTTCAACCATTTGTCATCGTTTATGTATGAAATATAAAATATAAAGAAAACAGACAGATTGATGTACTTTGAAGTTTGAACTTTTCAGTCATGTCTCTTGAAATTCTCTGCATGACTCTGCTAAATGGTCAAATATTAAAGGCTTGCTTATACTGTATCGTTATGTAGTTATCAATTTCTCAACTTAAATCTTCATTTCAGTCTTCCCTTTCACCTGTATGTCTACGCCAGTGTCTGCAGCCTGAGGCTGGCCTACAGGGCTCTGGCGCTACAGGCCTCACTGCAGCTTGGTATGAGGGAAGTAAAAACAGTTTTCACCTTTGCAGCTTCCACATCACCGGAGAAGAAACAAAGTTGAGACTGCAGCAAGAAACACAAGTGAACAAGAATGCATCTGGAGGACAAATGTTGTGCGAGAAAAGCATCTGATTCTGCCTTGGAGGAGCTGTGTGATGTTCAGGAGGATCACAGCGGCCCCTGACATCTAAAGATGGCGCCGGTGATTCCCAAGAGTCCTAGCCTAGCACTGCTCCAGATCAGGAGGCAGATCCTGATGAGGGGAAGAAAATGAATGCGTATGAAAACATGTGGCCGTGATGTTGGATTTGGATGCATTTCAGAAAAACACACCATATGCACTTGTCACTGAGTGGATAATCCAGAGATATGCGGGATCAGGGTTAATCTGTCGTTAAAAAATGAAATGGATTCAGAACATATCAAGACACAAATCTCTCACTCAGCATGTTTGTGGTTTTGCCAATGCAGCACATTTTGTTGAAGGGCGAAAGTCATGATGACTTACTTGGTAGTCCAGACATAAAGCCCATATGGATATTTTTTCTAGCGCAGTATATCCTCTTTCACCTTTCTTTCACAGTCTTGCTTTTGCATGATAGAGTGGACCTTTGTAAGGATCATCTATCATTACGTGGGATTACCATTTCTTTGCATGCTGGGATCTCTTAGGATTACAGGGAGATTACTTCATATTTTTAAAACCCCTGTGCCAGATCTGCCTTTATCTTTTCCATCCGGCAGTTTTTGGTAAGACGCTGAATCTCCACCATCCTGAATGCTTCTCAGAGAATTCATTTCCACGTTCTCAGCGTTTGTAAAAACTTGTGCTTTATGTGCATCCATCTTCATTCCAACGATTTCAGAGGACCTGCAGCTGCTTTTTAAAGACCAAATGAATGTTATATATTTCAGTTTTAAAATGCTTTATCCTGATTAACCAAACAAGCTTTAAAATCCCCTCAAGACTCAGATGCTGCCGCTTGTTCGGTGCCCCTAAGGCTTTGAAGGAGGTACAGTGGCTGTGCTGCATAGGAAACAACACATCATTAACAATGCAGTGAGCTATAATGGGTAAATGTGAAGGTCATGTTCTGATGATATTGTCATTATAGAATCGACATATTACATGGATGATAAGGAGGAGCAAACGATGCATGAGTATACTCATGTGAAGCAAAAATAAAATAGAAAATTAGATAATATATTACATGCTACTTAAAGCAAGGACATGGACAAAGGACATAGGGGCAAGCAGCTCAAGCCTCCTTATACACGTTCCAAATTAGCTACAGTTTTACAAAAATCCTTTTATCAAGTGCAGAGTTAGCATGACCCCTAGTCAGAACAGCCACAATTATGAGAATAAAAACAGAATTTTTCTTGTTGTGTTTTTTGACTTTGTACATTGCCAGGCTAGCTGTTTGCTGTTCCCCTCTGCCTCCAGTCTTTATGCTAAGCTATGCTAAACACATCCCAACTCCAGCTTTGTACTGGAACTAACGTTCCTTTAAAGCTAACTAATTAGCACATTGTATCCCTTTTTTTTTTTTTTTTTAAAACCCCAAACATAAACTGAATTGTAAAAGTTATGTGTTGGAGCTAAAAAATAGCATCCACCTGCAGTATCTATGGCCATAGCGCGGGTTACAGGATACGTTTGGTGAGCACAGGTTTTGGTCTCTGTACAGACAGAATGGTACCAAACCTGGAAGCCTTACTTACTAACCAGGCTTCAATAAGCTGCGCACAGGTCGCGCCACCAGGTGTTGTTTGTCAAGAAAACCCCAATTCGTCATTTCTGTTGATATTCATATTTTTTAAAAAAACACATAAGCACCTGTTAATGTTCATTTGTGAGCTTTAGAGGTGTTGGGAAGCATATTATTTCACTTTGCTAGCTGTTTCCCCCTGCCTCAAGTCATTATGCTAAGCTAGGCTAAACATGTCCTCAGCTGGAGTCAGGACGTGTGCGGACAGATAAATTAATGTTCGTCAAGAAATAGTAACTCCTTTTTACTCATCTGTTTGTGTACAGGTTAAAAATGAGCGACAATGCGTTTATCAGCTTTATATGTATATCGTTTTTACACTTTGGTGAGGCTAGCTAGCTTTGTGCTAAATAGGTTAACCATGCCCTGACTCTGGATCTGTACTCATTGCACAAAAATGAGATTGATGTCAATCTTCTGACCTTACTATTGGAAAGAAAGCTTACAAGCATATTTCCCAAAATGTCGAGCTATGTCTTTAAAACGGCATTGTTCAACACAGGATTAACTATCTCTTTTCCCTCTCTCTCCTTCTTAGCATCTCTCTCTCCCTCTGTCTTGACAGCCCATCATCCCCCACAGATATATCTGGTTTCAGGATTCACTGACCTCCACAGTTACAGCCCACCACAGCTGAGAAATGATATGGATGTGACTGGTGAAGTGTGTTCACCAGCAGGGCTACAAAATTGGCAGGTATTGTCGGAATCACATTTGGAAGTTGACTTGCTATTATCCAGCACCAGAAAGAGGTTGGTCACCTTGAGGAAAGGTGAAATGAAAAGTTCAGTTAACGGACTCTCACTGGCTTCTCAAATGCTAAAATGAATGGATTTAATGGTTTGGGGTTATTATTTTTTTTGCCTTTTATTCTCACTTTTGTTAATCAGAAGTTTTTCCTTGTCCTCTAACCCCTTACTGGAGAGACAAGGATGCATCTTGACACTTTATTGCCAGTGCGGATGCTACAGTAAATGTTAAATGTCTCTGGATCAATATCGTTGCCCATAGCTCTGCACTGTACCGTGTATCTCACAATGCTCTGCTCATTAAAGATGTGTCTGACCTATAGGCTTACATCAGTGCACTGGCAGCAGATAGAGATACCTGTAAGCCTGCTTTCAGCACACACACACATGCGCACACACATTATTCTGCAGCTCATCAATCCAGTTCTAAAAGTGCAAAAACAGGATCTACCTAAACACAATGCAATAAGACAATCTATCACAATTTAAAGGGCATTGTGTAAAGTTTTGTCTCACATTACTGACAAACTCATATTACTGACAAAATGGCTTCATTGCTGAACCTTTTAGTAACCGCAGCCTGTGTCAGGTAACAGGCGAGAACAGAGAGTAGTAACACCATCTGCTGGAGAGACTCCTCATAACAGAAAATGGTCATGGTACGTGAAGAAATGGGAGAAATAATGGAAATGTTTATATTGTATATGTGAACTTACATATAAAAGATGCTGCTCATTCACAAGGAATTCAGTTTGCTTGTTTCAAATAGGAAAAACTACTACAAATGATTGATAGATGGCACGACTTCTCTTGAATTTGCAGAAAAATATAATTTGCCATTTAGAGTCATTCTTGAAATGTTACTTCTCTGTGAAAACAGCACCGATAGATTTCCTAATGGAGACTAGAGACTAACTGTGGAGTAGACATGGACTTCTGTCTGAGAGGGTCACTACTCATCAGTGATAGATGAATTTGTCATTTTAAGGAGATGTATGTCCTCAACTCCATAGCAGGCTGTAGGTGCACAGTGTGAACAGCAGCACCCAGGCGACAGCTAAAATAAGGACAAGCAAGGTTTTAACTCTTTCAAAATGAAATGATGCACACCCACATTTCACTCATTAGCATAATTGCAGGTTCACGTTTTCAGTTTTAAAATGTTTTCTTTGAAAAAGAATAGAATAAAGTATGACATTCCAATGAAAAGACAGAATACAGGACACAAAGGGAATTTAGAAAACCAAAAATCAGTTACTGGTATTGATTTACAGCCCTGCCATCCCCCGTTACGGTCACTTTGTGTTATGGAGCAGCGCCTTAAATAAAAAGGCAAGTCATAAAAAATACACTACACCTGTTTTTTAAAGCATGTGCCAGGGTGCTATTGTTCTTGGTGAGAACATCCTTTCAAAGAAACAATTCTTTGAAGAAGAAGATCTGCAGTGATTTAGTTCCCCCTGCAGCGACCCTTACTATTCCAGATTAAAACACATCATCAAGACATCATTCAAAGCAGTACTGAAAGTCTAGTTCTGCTGTATTTGTGCTGCTTTATCTTCCTGATATGTAGGTGTGAAATTCTGCTCATTAGTGTCATGGGAGATAATGAGACCATGTGAGATCTTATTACCTTCCAGCACCGACAGTTTCATGCAGCAATAATTACTCCCACTGGCGGCTTGCTTATTGACGATGCCTGCCCAAAGTATCACTCTGGGACTAATGCTTTCCCGCCTTCACAAGGCAAACAAGGGAATGAACACCGCTTCAATCAACTCCGAGTGATGGATTTAATGACAAAATCATTTTTCCTCCACTTTATGGCCGAGGAGGAGCGACACATGCAGAATAAGACAGGTCTCCGTGGGGATGTGTTTCTGCGAGAGCCGAGCTGTAAACAAGAGCGCTGCTTTTATTTGCTGTGATTTCATTGCATTTGATGATAAGTGAATGTGACCAACCAATTGCTGTTAACTCGCAGCAAATGAAATGCATTACTATGTGTGAGCGTGGGTCCCTCATCAGTTTTCGGCGACCGAGTGATGTCTTTAGGGTCGGGGTGGAAAAATGAGCTCTATTGATTTCAGGGAGGGAAGAAAAAGGCGAGAGCAAGTAGAGGGACTCCAACTAGCCTCAGTTGGATCATGAGTTCAACATGCAGTGACAAATGGACGGGGGAATGAGAAAGAACACCCTGAAATCAAAATGAGTATGGATTGTTGTGGCCTGGATTTATAGCTCTGGGGTATCCCAAACCTGGAAGTCATAAATTGATGCAGTTGAAATGGGGCGTCAGTGGGGGATTGCTGCTATGATTCGTTTACTGCGCGTGTCACCGACGGACAATACAAATGGCGAGTCACTGTTGTCCCACAACAGGGCTCGTTAATAGAATATACACAGACAGAAGTTAAAGGCCGTGACAAATCTGCCTCCGTGGACCGTGCAGCTCGAGGAGGCAGGACACAGCCACATCTCTGCTCACAGCACAAGCACCGCTCAGGGACACGGACACTGACAGGGTGACAGCCTGGGTGAGACCAGTATATTGGTCTGCACGTAGATTATTGTGGGTCTGTATTGGTCTTTTGGGAAAAATTAGGAAACAGACAGTCAGTGAGTTTATGATGGATCTCATAAAGTTTGGGTAATTGCATGCAGTATCTGGTGCAGAAGGGATTAATACAATACACTGGCTGTTTGTCATAGTTTGTTTTTATTTTTCTTGGTTTTGATGGACAGTGTTATCATCCCTTATTTTAAAGCCAGTTGACGTTCTATTTCTTTTTCTTATTGTCAACAAATTCCATTAAAAGACCAAAAACAACAATGAATTGATCCTACTAACAAATATACCTGTTTCCAAAGCCTGACATATGTCATTCCTCTGTGCCGTAGAGCTCCATTGTTGTCCAAAGAAACTTTTAAAAACACACATCAGTGAGCCACACTGCTGCACTGACTGACATGTTCCATTATTAAGATGAGTTGATCCCAAATACGCAGTGCAGCAGCCGGAAATACTCATCAGATCATTAAATGTGTATTAATCCACCACTGAAAATACTTCCCAACAAATGCACCATTTCCTCATGTTTGAGTAACATTTACTAAAAACTACATACATTTACAAGCCACAGACCGGCTGGGAAAGTTTATAGGAGACTTTGTAGAAAATCGCCTGCCTTATCCTTATAGCCGTATAATGTTGTTTCAAAACAAGGAAATTTGGAATATTTGAACCAAACAGGATCTTTCAGTTTGTCTGTATACCACAAAATATATGATTCAATGTATTTTTGTATGTTAGTTTGCCAAACAAAGTCTAATTCATTCATTTTGTTATTTTGAGTTCTATTTCTGTAGTTTCTGGCCATAAATCCAGTTGATTATCAGAAGATGAAGCTTTCCAACGGAATCCAAGAGGGCAACACAATCAAATGACAGGTTGAAAAGAAATCGACAAAATTATTGAGGAAATAAGTGAATGAATAGTTGTTCATTGTATTTTATAACTGCATGCGCTACAGTAAGTACATTTGAACCAGAAGCTCTGTAAAATGTAACGGATATTTAAAACAAAATATTGGGTGATAATGCGTTCTGTTTCTGCTGTGTATCTGTTATCAGAGGACCGGAGATCCATACTTGGGTCCTGTGATGACAACTGCGCTATCTCCCTCTGCTGATGAAGACCGTGAGATTGCGGTTAAAAGCATGTGGAAGAAGCTCGTGTAAGTTTTGTCAAACTGGGTGATGAATTCACTGTTCACCTTTGCTTTCACTTCAAGTTAAGCTGTTTAGAAAACATGCTAGAATTTGGGATTAGTTTATAACCTGTCTCACACAAAGTATTAAGCCACTACACTACAGGGCGTGCCTACATGTTCCCCTGATCCATTTTGCCGAATGCCAGTCACCAACCAGTATTCCTACACTGAATCCCACCCTGCCACATGCTTCCTGTATGTCACCCTAGACATGATGTCCATTAAGATGGATATTTTATTTTGAAGAACAAAATTAAATCCTGTTTTCTCTACACTGAAGATATCTGCAAATGAAGTTTTAAAATGATACATTTAGTATGTCATTATACCCAGTCCAAGAAAGTGTTAATCAAGTTCAAGAATCTCCTTAGCTACTAGATGAAATGTGAGATTTTTTGAGACCATAAATGTATAAATATTTGATGCTGGGTTCTGAATGAGGTAAAGTTAGATTGAAATAAGTAAAAAATTGAAAGCCAGTGAACAAAATAATAATGCAAAAGGAACATTTTTATTGTAACATCATATCTGTTAAATAATACTATGCTATATATATATTTATATTTTTACATAGGACACAAGCTACTAAGGAATACATACAGTACAGTCAGCAACATAGAAAAATATTAGAGTAGTATTGGCACGGATGAAGTAGTATTTACTGTACTTTACATGTTATACATTCAGCAAAAGAACTGCAGAATGGAATAAATATGTTCCTCACAGTGAAGTCAAATATTTTTTTACATTCAGTTCAAACACATGAAGGATGTTCCAGCAACGAGCAGACAATGATTACACGTGTCCTTTCACACAGATATTACACACCCTTCTCCACCCATTATAACCCACACATACACACACACCCACCCAGACAATACACATGAACAGGACTCTCAGTAAAGGGCAATCAAATACAAAAAAGGTTCAAGTCAGCTAGTTTTGAAGGTTGACAGCATACATGTACAGACATATTTAGTCATAAAAAATGAAAAAATATAAATACAAAAAAAACGCTCTTCAGAATGAGATGAAACCATTTACAGGACAGCCATCCATCTCATGATACAATGTCTAATGTGTATTTGCCCTTGAAGGGGCCAATCTCAATACCACAAACCCACAAACACTTTTTCCCTCCATCGATTCCTGCTGACCCCTTTGGGTAAACACACATGGCTCTAAACGCAAACAAACTAAAGCCTCATCCATATACAGTATGTGTGTGTGTGTGTGTGTGTGTGTGTGTGTGTGTGTGTGTGTGTGTGTGTGTGTTGAGAAATGATGCATGATGCATGGCAGCTCCTACAGATTTGCTTAGTGGCTTTTTGAGAACGATCTCTGCGTCCTAAAGGAGCCCATTTGATTAGAGTCAATCACGGTGACACCCTGCTTCAGAACAGGAAAGAGCACTTTGCGATTGTTTGTACTCGGGCCCGCGCACTCTGAAGACGATACAAGGCTTAAATGGCCAAGACAGACAGCTGCAGTGAGTTTTTACTACAAGTGCAGGAATTCGACCTTCAGATCTAAAGAAGCAGTGCATAAAATAGGGAAAATGCAGGGAAAATAGTTTAGATTGTGTAAAGCTAGTGGAGGTTGATTCAAAGTTGTCAATAAAGTGCACTTGCCATCAAACTAGTGCAAAGGTTAAATATAGCTCTCTGTACGTACTTAACTATATATGCAGCAGATGCACAACCACCGCTGGATATGAGACGTCTGTTGCAACACTATGATAACAGTTCTCTAATGTCAAAATATAAACATGATGGACAGCACAGTGATGAGGAAACAGTCCTCACCAGTGTGCTGGAAAACGACATCTCTCGTATCACGTTTGAATGTGACAGCAAAGGTTGTGGAGAAAAATGAAAAAAAAAGGAAAAAGCGCACAATATTTATTTGATTTAGCTGGTGAGATGAAATATGGCATCGAATATATTCAAGAACATGAGACAGTGTCTGCTATGACGGAGCTTCCCTGCTACCATCATGCATCATGTTGAACTTGGTTTATAGAAAATGACAGTGTGTGAGGGAGAATCTTGGCAGTGGGTCCGTATTATGCAAAATCTTCCAGTGTTCCAGAAAACAAAAGCAATGACACCCTGATTTACGCAATTTAAAAAAATAATGAATTTCAAAGTGCCTTATGAAATCTATCCTCGTGTAGAGAATTTGAATCTACAATTTAATACGGCTCATTAAGAAAGTGATGGCCAGGAGACCATAAGATTGTACTGTATAGTCATTGATATTGTGTCTCTTTTTTACATTATGTATATTTGCTGTTAATTGTATCAGGCATAGCAACAGTAACTAAGGAGGGCGGGGCTTGGCAAATGATCAATTCATAAATCTAGTCAATCAACCTTTCAATCAATCAGTGCAAACAATCAATTAAAAAGTGATGGTTAAGGTCCTGATCAGACAGGATGAAAGGCGTTTTTTTCCCAGTTGTTTTCTATAGGCAGTAAGCAATTTGCGCGCTGCTCATGCGCCCTGGGCGCCTCGGATTTTAGACGCCCGGAGCGCGTTTTGTTTTTGCAGGAGCGCTCTGAACGCCTCAAGTTGAAAACACTTCAACTCAGAGCAGAACATTTGCGTTTCTTTCCATTGTCCAAACGGATGCCTTCTGTGGTGGTGAGACCTGTGAGTTTACCTCACAGCAAAATCACAGTTAGGCTCAGGACAGGTGATTCGGTGGTTGCCTAGCAACAATTAAAAAAAACGCAGCAAGCTGCCATCTATTTAAATTGTAGGCTTCAACAAATAAGGCAGTGCGCCTCTGTCTGATCAGGGCCTGACACAGCAGGTAGAGCCTTTGGGTAAACATAAGTAAATGTATGAAAAAGCAGATATCCACTAAACTGAATTATAGGCTACACGGGGTAACACTTCCACCTCCATTATATACTTCATGAACACTTTGATTTTCATTTGATAGATTTGATGATAACAACACACAAAAGATCACATTTAGATGGGCTACTTACACTGTAGACACATAAGCAGATAAAAAATAAATAATTTAAACAATATATTCATTTCTGTATAAAGGAACATTTATGTTTTGTACAACAAAATACTTCATGTACAATCAAGGGGATAGGATAAATGCTGCGCATCTCTTGCCTCGGTTCTTAGGATCATCGGTGTAACCCTTAAAGAAGAAATCAATCACCCAGGCTCTAAACCAACTCTAAAGGGAAAGTAGTTACATGCTCTCGACCACAATTAGCATCTGTTAGTGTTCTGAGAGGTTATTCATAAGGCCAACAAAACATCTACAATCAATCCTGTGATAGATGTCAGATGTTTTGTTTGCATGGCTACACGTCAAACTTAGTTAGCAATTTAAACAGTCACAATACACTGATCTTTTAGTAACAGCTGCTAACAATCCTAACAAATGGGATATACAGGCCTCGCCTCTTGGATATCGGGGATTATATACATTGAAGATACTGTACAAAGTGAAGGTAAGGACCTTATCCTCAGAATCAGATCCATCAGCCTTCAGTCAGGTTCTATCCTGTAAGCCTGCACTACTAGCACCTTTATTTGAAGTAGTTGAGCCCTGCCACTAAGAAGAACTTCTCCAGGAAAAGCTCAGAGTCCAAGACAGCGATGTGGGCGGCGCGGCCGATCAGGGTGTTGGCTGTGTTGGGCAGAGCGTGGAACACATTCTGGCGGATCAGCCGGCACTCTTTAGCCTCCACAAGTGGCTGCAGGAGGTTGTTGATCATCTCAGTGTACACGGGCCCTTGAGTGCAAAAAATGAGGAAAGATACAGCTTTTGTATTCAAATCCCAGCGAAAAAATACTGTAGTCCGGCACATAACCACCCATAAAACCACAACCTATGGTTTGTACACGCTATTTGTTTTGTATGGGTTAAACAAATAAGATATACTTAATGAGCTTTAGAGTTGTTCATAGGTGGATTTTTTTAGAGACAGCCAGGCTTTCCCCTGCTTCTAGTCTTTATGCTAAGCTAAGCTAACCAGCTGATGGCTATAGCTTCATATTTACCATACAGACATGGGAGTGGTATCAATCTTCTTATCTAGCTCTCAGCAAGAAAGCAAATAATCTTCCTTCACAAAAAGCCAAATGATTCCTTTTAAACCAACCATAATGTGAAACTAGCATCATACTACTTTAAGGGCGCGATAAGCACAGTCACATATCCCTAAATGGCTCTGAACGTTTAGAAGAAAGATCTTTTACTGATCACTAGCTGTGATCATCACTTAACAGCTGAGTTGATCAAGAGGACAGTCCCTCAAAATAGCCCAATGCAGCTAAAGGGGCAGCATCATTGGTATGGGTTTCAATTACGATGTACCTTGCCAAGAACAACATTTTGTTCAAACACTGAATCATTTAAAAGAAAACAGTAAAGGAGGACCCGCTCCAGATACTGATCTCATTAAGTGGACTGAGTATTGACCAGACATGACCAATCTACATTAAATACAGTTTCTTTGTCACTGTGGTTAAAAAATTATAAGAACACAACTTTATACACCTTGTAAAATAACATGGTAAAAAAAATTCAGAAGCCCAAAAAGAATGTTGGTGTATCCACTTGTGCTGTAGTTAAGAAGTGATGTGCGGGTGTAGGCAGCCTCATGTTACGTTGCAGTTAAAGTGAGCCTTTGTTTAACCTTCACTGTGGCCACATGTGGCAATTACAGGATAATGCTGTATGCAACAGTAGCACAAGTTGAAAAGAGTCATGCTACTGACAGATTACTGAGTCAGTGAAGTGACTTAATAATGTCAGTTACACCAACCAATGATAAACCAATAACCAACCAATAACCAACCAATAAACCAATGAGTGTATTGAACTGAGCAAGGGTGCGTTTTGTTGCTTATGAATTTAACTTTTAATTTGTTAGGCGAAGGATGGATTATTTCTTCTTTGAAAAGTTATTTAGTGTCACTTTCAATAATCCCAATTACTCCCACACAGTGATGTTTACATATACACTGCTATGGGATTGGTAATCAGTATTCAGAGTATTAGGAGAGAAAAAATGGTATCGTTCTAAAATATTGAAACATATCGTAAAGAAAGAGAGGAAAACAGAATCCAATACAGCGTTAATATATGCACTTCTGACCTGTGGTTCTGTCTTTAAGAGCAGTTTTGCACATCTCTATTCTTGCAGAGTGGAAAGGAACATAACGGTCCTGTGGAGATGCCACCAACACCACGTTCTTGAAGAACTGGAGCCCTAAAAGGAAGAAAAACAAACGAGTAGATGAGACTTCAGTGTGTGCGTGTGTGCGTGTGAGACAGAGGTGGAGAGAGAGGAAGACAGAGGAAAGGAGTGAATTGGTTGTAAAACGCAAAGCACAATCACAAAGTACAATGACAGGCTTGATACGATAAAACTGCGTTTTTTCCTCAAGTCTCCTGTCAGTGTGCTTTTAAGAGAGTGCACTGGTGGGTTTCCAATGACAGGGTTTGGATCATTTTGTCAGCCTGCCACAGCGCTGGAGGGGTAAAAAAGTGTTTTCAGGCTTATCTTCTTCAAGCCTGTGTGACAAACGACTGCTTTGTTCCACTCACACAGTGGGGAGGCCTCTCACAGGCCTCTCAAAGCTCGCTGGCAGGGGTTTGAGTGTTAGCGAGCTGACACGTACAGAAATTTGACAAAAAAAGACGAGATGACAACATTTTCATGAATATTTGAATAGTCTTTCAAATAGTCTGTAAAGTGAGGCACTCAATATACTGTCTCTGTTTCAAATTCGTCCGCTTTCAGACGGTACCTGGCTTCTGACTCAGGAGATAGAGGAATGTTTTCCGTGGATCAACGTGATCTCTGAAGGTGAGCTGCAGCAAGGATCCTGATTTCTTCAGCTTCTGCATTAACCACAGACCTAAGCAACACACACGGATGATATTCTTAGATAAAAGACTAGATGCTGCTGAGGAGCACATAACATCGAAACGCAGCGCTCCACAGCATTGTAAATACAGCACATCTGCAGTGTGTGGTTTTCCCACTGCTGCGCGGTGGCTCTCACCTGTGCTGACCAATGTGCTGTTGTTGTACAGCGTTCCCAAGTGTGGGCCTGACAGCGAGAGGAAAGTATGCAGTTTGGGCAAATAGCAGCGGAAGCGAGGCCTCGTCAGCACCGAGCGGATGATGATGTTCCCCAGAGAGTGGCCGATGAAGCTGTTGGCCGAAGACAAACCACTTTCAGAGAGATAAACTTGCAACTTGAGTGGGTGGCTGGAAAAAAAGTGCCTCCAACGCTGCTGACCTACAGTATGACACTGTGCAATATATTATTATAGACTCTTCTGTAAGTAGGAACTAGTTCCAATGGAGGCTATTTGGAGATTTTAGCTACAACATTGGTAATTACAGGAAATTCATTAACTTGTTAAATGTTTAAACATTCTCAAAGGCAATGACAACTTAATGATGCTAACATAGAGGACATACCATACAAATTGAAAGTGTGTGAAACATTAGATTCATCAAGCTATGTCTGTCACTTAGTTTAATTACTGTACTGTTAGAGCTCTACCCAAAATCCCCCATCGCCATGTCTGCTCCTTCTCATCTGTCTCCTACCAAACTAAATATAGAAGTAATGTGGAAAGAACCAGATGCTGTTGTGGCAGTCCATTGCTTTTGTCTTTGCTGCTTACTCTCTAGAGAATAGGCCACAATAAAGAAAGTTAACAAACTTGGGTAGAAACTCGTATGAAAAAAAATAAATTGGCACATTGAGGGCAATTAAGCAGGAAGATGAATGGCTTAATTTGATCGGAACTAGGCAACACACTGCTGCAGAAAGGAGTACAGTCTATCAAGTGAACGGCAGAAATTTATTGGCACTGTATGATAAGAGCTTTTCCTCCATTTTGTGCCACCTATCTGGTCTGAGTTTGCACAGTCTATAAATTGTCATGTTCCAGGGATTCTAATAGGTTAAGCCTTTCATGCTGAGTCCAAGTATGCATGTACAGTCTCTGCTGCCACCTACTGACCAAAAGAAAAGGCTGCTTAAGTTGATGATTGCCCCTGTTCTGACTTAGCCTCAAATAATCAATCTAAAGGAGAGATGTCAGTAATGTGTATGTTGCACAGTATTAAAGTTGAGCGACTGACCTTATCCTCCCTATGGTGAGATTGTACAGCTGGATATGCTGAATGATCTCATCCAGCAACCTGTCTGTCATGGTGTCGAAATCTGCAAACGTGTCAGTCTGCAGGGGAGCGGCAAAGGAAAAGCACAGCCGTCAGCGCTCTACAAATTGCCTCAAAGCACTTTTGGAAAATGTGACTGTACTCCCATCGCCGTCATCTACAAATGTACCTGGTTCCTCTCAGACATGAGGAAGTCCAGCCTGGATCCTGGCAGTCCCAGCTCAATAAAAGTCTTCACCAGCCGAAGGTCTGCGCTGTTTCCTGGAAGCAAAGAGGAAATATTACACACTGCCTCTGGCCCATTAATCATTTAAGAGACACCTGGAATATGTTTTAAGGGATTAGTATTCACAGACTACATAGTGTGAAGTGATATTTTAAGTTTGTAAGACATATTGTCAGAGACTATATTACATTTACAATTCTAATAAAACACTTAAATCAAAAAAAGGATGTCCGCTATGCTACGGATGTGTCAATTTAATACCTATTACTTTGTTGCAGTGGAATTGGACTGCAGTGAACCAGAACATTCAGCTGTATGCAGATTGCAGACTTACCATCAAGCCCGTGGACACACACCACAAGGTGTATGCCATCATCAAACTCCTCATCGTCCTCCTCAGGGGGGAAGTAGGGCATATCTGATGCCAGGTGAGGAAGGTCGCCGTACAAGCTGGCCTGAAAGCTCAACTCTTTGAACAGCTCCTCTTTGGCTTTGTAGAAACTGGAGAAAAGGGAAATGACATTTTGAAAAAAAAAAACGAGAGATTATGTTCTGTGTGTTAGCAATAAATTAAAAAAGAACTTTCCAGTAATGTGCAAAGACAAGCAAATAATGTACAATCTTAGTTACACACACAGATGAAAATGCTGATCTAAGATTTCATTTGACAAAAACGATTGTATAACACTACATCTTTTAGAGGTGAATCACAGGCAGTTTTCTCCCTTTGGTCCAGAATATAATGGTAAACCTGCCTTGCATATTTGTATTTGACTAATTTCAGTTCACATTGCCCACTCCAGAGCAAACCACAGCTTATAAACAAAAGTCCCAAGTAGCTTCTCTAAGTTTTATTACCCTGTCGTAGCTGGTGTGGATTATAATCTCACTCCTACAAAGTTTTCCTTGGAAGAGGGCCTGCATTTTCTGAAACATTATTTACTGACACCCAAGTCACCCTGAACACAAATAACTAACACATTTGAACATGCTTGAATGCAGTGTTAGTGTTAATATTTGTTTATTACTGGAAGGAAGAAAAGTCTTTAGCCTCCAAGCCTTTAAGTGGACGGGCCGGGGTACATGTTTGATTGAAAGCTGAGCGGACAAGGGCACTGAGACACAATGTAAATAAATGTGCACTAGTAACTGTAGCTTATTAAGCTAGTTACTAAATTGGTCTAAACTGACCAATGTTGGAAGGTGTTGGAAGTGCTACAGCTAGCTCCTAGCAATTTTGCTATCTAGTCCGCTAACATCAGCACTTTTCCCCAGTCAGATATTTGACTGGTAGCTTGTCAAGACTTGTTCACTTGTCCATGTTTGTATGTAAGAAGGAGACATTAGCTAGGAAGTTAATGTGGGCTGCAGTTCAAAGTCTGTGGCTCTTTCTGTGTACTTTTTTTGTTCCATGTGCTCTGCTGTCTGGCTGTAAGTCAGTGTCACTGTCTGTACAGTATGCAGACAGATACAATGGCATTCTGCCTGCTAGAAAGCTAATACTAACTAGAAAGCTAATGTGGGATACAGTTCACAGTCTGTAGCTCTTTTTGTGTTGTGTGGAAAGCTGCTGTCTGGCTGTTAGTGTCACTGTCTGTCTACGTAGACAGAGATACAGTGGCATTGTGCCTGTTCATGCACATATATATACACATACATTTCTTAATTTTTGGTACTGCTTTTTTTCAAGAGACCACAGGAAGTTTGATTTACAAAGCAGAACTATATGGTAAAGCAGAAAATAACATGCTATGTAATTTAAATTGGGGTTTAAAACACATTCACACCACAATTTGTCCTTTGCTAACACTAAGTGAAAACATAAACTCACTTTAGCATTCGTTCATTGGTCTCGTCATCCATGTTCAAGGGATTGAGTGAAGACGAGGAGATGATACCAAAGGAGCCCAGGGGCTGATGGGTGATAGGTGAGGTAGCCTGGCGAGCGGACATTCCACTGATGGATGGAGAGTCTCTCAGAGCAGAAGAAAATGGCAGGCAGGTCGGGGCACAGGCCACTGACATGTTCACCACCTCCACCATCTTCTTATTCACGAAGGCCAGCCCTGAGTTGGGGATCTTAGCAGGCTTAGTCTGGCAGTCTAAAGGCTCTTTCTCACTGGCTGATATCCCATTGAGGCCAACAGATGATGCAATATCATTGGCTATCAGCCCTGTAAGGTCACTCGGCCTCTGTGTGGTGGTGGTACTGTTGGGGAAGCCATTGCAGTATTGAAGCCCTGAAGACTCTAGAGGTGTTCGGGAGGGATCCAGACACTCCTGGTCCTCAACACTTAGCAGTTCTGTCAGATGGAAACTTTGGCACTCATCTCCAGTGTTAATTCTCTCCTGATCTGCTGCACTTTTATGCACACATGGTTTGTTTCCACAGCTGCAGGGCACTGCTTCCGTTTCAACGAGATGCACATCCTCCACTGAGGCGCTTACTCCACTGATGTGTGTTTGATGGTTCACATTCTCCCCCTGGCTGCCAATAATACCGCTTTCCTTCACATGAGGGCTTTCTAAAGACTCTTGTAAAAGCAAGACTTCAGACACACCACTTAACGCTGACTTGGTTCTGTATGTCTCTGACAGGTACTGTTGAGGGTTTGACTTTTCAGAGCTAATATTCTCCTTGAGAATATGGCCAAGATTTGCCACTAAACTTGGGTCTAATAGAGATGATTCAGATTGCTCCGAATCCAGGTTGCTGTTCAACGAAGAGCAGTTGATCTTAAATGAATCCAGGTGTTGCACTAAGCTCTTAGTATTTGTTTCCTGGTTGAGCAGCACATGGTCCTCCTCAGTGTCTTCAGGGCTACTTATCTGCGGCGCAGAAACTGACTTGGTCAGTTTGCTGAGCTGCCTCTGCTGCTGGTCCTCCTCGTAGGGCAGGGAGCTAATAGAAGTAAGTGAGGCCTGTATGCCTCCACTTGGAAGGCTGCCGTTGCTCTCCATCTGCAGGCCTTCCAGAGAGCTTCGGTGGACCGGGTGGCGACACACTATTTGCTGTGGGATCTCCCGTTCGCTGGAGAAGTCTAGAGGAGGTTGGCCTCGTAGTGCAGCCTCCAGGGGCCAGGCCACCGAGCTAGGCTCGCTCTCAATACCTGAGTCGGAAATAACTGAGGACGAGCGCTTCATGATCTTGGAGCCGACCAGCCCTCCACGGTGTGTCATCTCTTTTCTGAGATCACCGGGAAAGGGAGGTATAACTGGATGCACATAGGCAGTGGGTAGGCTGATGAGAGGAACATCCTCACTCTCATCATCCATGGAGTGATTTAATGGCATGGCAATATCAGACTCCTCTTCATTGTTTTCATTCTCTCTTGCATTGCTGTCATATGTGGCATCACAAAGTTGGACGGTATTTTCTGTTACATGATGAGCAGGAGACTCGTCACTGCTGTTATTAGAGTCAGTGAGGGGATTATGGTTTGATGAGAGAACCAGGACTTCTTCACCTCTATATGGATCCACAGCACAAGACTTAACTGCGATGTACCTCAGGCCTGGATTACAGTTCTCCTCAACCTGGCCTTGTTTTTCCTCTGGTTCCTTCAAGTTTTCTGCCTCTGCTAGAGAGGGTTCAGCACTGTCCTCAGTAGCAATGAGGTTCTGGGTACTTCTGATGTTGGTACTGGTGTTACTCTGCTCTGCTATGAGTGAGACATATGTGGGCAGGTCCATGCAGTCATCACTGTCCAAGGGATCCTGGGGTATTGCTGGTGATCTGGCTCCCTGGCCGCTTTCAAAAATCCCATTGGCAGCAGTGATGGCAGGATCGGAGTTGGTCTGCCCATCAGTGGTTGGCACATGTGATAACCACTCTGGAAAGACAAGGATATTGCAGTTCTAGAGTAATTCTTTTGTCATGAAAAGCAAAAATCAGTGATTAGGTGTAAGTAAGACAATATTTCAGTGGCTTTTTGTATTACCCGTTTGAGGAGATTCCACATATCTGTCCTCAAAGATGATAGGCAGGCTGTTCCAGTCTCCATCAATGTCCAGGCACTCAACAGGTAAAGGAGGCATCTTGGTCAGGTAGTCTGAGCTCCGCACCTCTGCAGCTATCTGGCCATGTCTGTTGATTCTGAATCAGCAGAATAATATCATAAATACTGCACTTCTCTCCATTCATATAATTCATTCTTCTTTTTCTGAGAAGGCTGACACTTACAGTTCCTCTTGAAAAGTCAGAGATCTCTCTTTGGGGTGTTCGGTGAAGAAGTATGCCTCTGAGAACCTCCTGACCTGGGGTTTCCAGAAACAGACAAAACAATTTTCACCTTGGTGGAGACTCAGTCTCACCATTAATGGCATTACAGCATAAGATGATGAAAACAGTCAATGGCATTGAGTCAAACATTCAAGGTCTGCACACAAAGAAAGATTGAAATCACTTCTTCCAGTCTGTCACACGAGCTCGATCCAAAATCTTTCTCCTTTTCCAGCTCCAATTAGAAATGCATTGTCGTTGAAAGTCAGCCACTGTGACAGGCAAATCACCAGGAACACTATTTCTGGTGTATTTTCACCCCACAATAATTACAGAATAAGTGTTAATTGAAATCCTAACTCCACTGGTGGGTGGAGGCATGGCAGTATCCCCTCTGGGTAATCTAATACCAAAGCAAACATGTTCATTATTTTTCAGACAACTGAGACGAAACAGTGCCACATAAGAGAGACTTGATAGCTACTCCACTATGAAGCACATATTCATATTAAACAGCCCAGTGATTAGACAGAAATTGCATTGGAAATTATATTAGCTTGCTCAGCTGGGTTTAAGCTACTGAGCTCTAGAATGGCATCTTATGTCTTATGTAATCTTGCTAATTCCCTTTGTAGCACTCACAGATCACGCTGACTCTCCAGAGTCATAATTCTGACCTTTGACTCACAATTCATATGATACCTTTTTCCTGGTCCCTGGTCCAACATGGAGGTTTTGTCTTCGTCACAACTGGTTTAAATTTAACTTTATATGTATCCCCAGAGAGATCATTTCAGTGAGGTGTGAGAGGATTTTATTTAACAGCTTGTAAAACCTTTAAGAAAATTAGTCACAACATGCCTCAAGGAGCTGCTTACAGAGCTAAAATGTCAATGGTTATGAAACCATTTTGATTGTTCTGTAGTATTTTTATTTTGGTGTGGGCGCTGAGGATGAAAATGGCAACATTTAAACATATCCGCTCAAATCGTCATCAGCGGACGCTAATATGGTGACCATCTGGACTGTGGCTCAGAGAACACGCGGTAAATGTTGAAGTTTGAGTATTGTATAAGCATGCCTTTGATGGAGCATGACTCTCACCCTGAGCGTGTGGTGCTCCTGGGCCAAGTAGGAGAGGATGTGGGGGTTGAGCACAGCGGCCTCCAGGAAGCGGCTCCACAGAGCAGCCAGCTGGGAGCAGAGCTGGCTCACATCCCTGCTGATCTGCTCCGCTACCTTCTCATGGCCTTCCTGCAGCTGAGGGAGACAGAAAGGGGTCAGAAAAAAAGATATTCCTATAATATCAAATGGAATGCATTAAAAACATTGAGCACCATTCTTTTATAAGATCCTTGTTTTTCCTGCTAACATATTTAAACCTACTGACAATGTAGTGGCTGCAGGCTGCCTGACTTGAATGTCTTTTGATCATAGTACAAAACTCATCAATCAATCAAACCATGCTGTTCTCTGTGTGACAGGCTGGTAATAACAGCTGGGCCATTGTACAAGTCCACACACACATTTCACAAAATGTTTAGAGACTTGTTTGAAAGCCATAATTATATAATGTCTCAATTATCCCCTTCATGACTTAACAAACAAATTGTTTTAAGATTTTTAGTCACCAAAGAAAATACTGTAATCACATCTATCCCCTAATGGCTCATTAGCATTGACTAAGTGGATGACGAATGAACATACCTGCAACTCTATTGTGAGCTGATTGAGAGTTTCTTCTACAGGCAGTACCTCTGTGGAAAGAAAGAGACAGGCTAACTACACATTTAATGTCAGCAAGTCATTTATTTGATTTAGAAAATCTTTTCAATACTAATTAGGACCGAAATTAAGACCCATTTAAAATCTTGAATAAACACACAAATCTGTAAAATAATCCAATAATCTTTGGCAGTGAAGACTAAAACTATAAAAGGGTGATTGAGGACTAAAGTAAATTAAATGAATTGTTAAAGGCCATACAATCTTTTAAATGTGTATTAAACAGTGGTGGAAAGTAAGTCAGTACATTTACTCACGTACAGTACAATTTTAAGGGACTTTCTTTTTCAATTTTCTGGTACTACCTATAAATATTGTACTTTTTTCTCCATTACATTTATTTGACAGTTACTAGTTACATCTCAGATTACAGTTTTCATCCAAAACATATGATGAGCTTATAAAATATTATGCACTATTATAGCTTATTATAGCTTAAATTGATAATCTAATGGTTCAAATGAGCTCCACCACCACTGGTAACGACATGAAAGTTTTACTTATACATTAATGTGTCAGTAGCAATAATGCAATATTACATATTGTGTAATAATACTCTGAAAGCAGTCAATATGCATAATGAGTACTTTAAGTATATTTTGCTGATATATATTTTGCTGAGTATTTTTACATTCTTGCATTGGTACATAAAGAACAAAGAAAAGAGTTGTTAGATTATGAAAAACATACTGCTTCAGACATTTTAATTCGATTTGCAAAAGACCTTCAATTTCCATCATTTATTTGAAGACATTTACAATATTCTTAAGGACCAAAAATAAGTCTGAATACAGAGCTTAAGGAGCATAAGGTCACCTGAGTCTAGTGGAGTCTGCTGGAGCTGTGGGATTTCCTTCATCAGTGCGGTGTGGTAAGTGTGCAGGCCTCTGTGTGCGACCAACAGGAGGCGACAGAGCCTTCTGTGCCACGTGTGAGCTCTTTGCAGGCAGTTTTCACTGGGCACATAAAAGCTTCCCTGCAGAGAAGGAGGCACAGAGGAAATGTCAGCTGCTATGTATGTCAGTATTCACCTCTCAGAAAATGGCCTGCCTTAATAACGGACATGTACACATACTTGCCACTGCAACAATTGTAAAAGCTCGCTGACCATGTCTTAAAGGGAGCTTGTTTCTGATTACTTGGAAGATCAAATACGGTGTTAGAAACAAATGGCCCCTAAACACAGCTTGCTGTGAGCTGTAAAATAAAATCAATATGTGTATGTGGCGTTAGGAGGATGTAACGCATCCCTGTTATGACCTTTAAAAGTTAAAAGTGTAGGAAGTTGGGTTAGGGTTAGGCTTCAGCGTTTGTCTGGGGCTTAATAAGTAAAAGAAACAAGGAATAGTGTATATATAATGGTGTGTACAAATACTGAAAATCTAATTTGTTGAGCTAAAGTCATACAATAAAACATTCTACAGTGCCAGGTGAGGTACACAGCTAAAGGAAGCAAGCAGCATGATGAGGAAGTAAAATTGAATGAAGAAGAAAATAAAAAGAATTCCTGTAGTTCAAGTACAATCTCCTCTGTTTTTGAGTGTTTTGAGTGCTAAATATAAGCTGTAGTATGGACCTTGATTCCAGTAGATGGCTCTCTAACAATGCAGTAGAAATATTAACTATATTTCACCATTGCAATGTACAGTATGTGTTGAGTGTAACACAAGATTCTGTCCAAACAGCTACACATCACCAAAGCCTTGATGCTGTAATCAGGTCTCTGATTTATCTTCCTGAAGAGCTATTAGCCTCAGCTATCATTGTGCACATCAGATGTCATAATAATGAGCCAGGGAGCCTTGAATGTGACCAGTGACTGCCCTCATCTGCTGGTCCCTGATCTGAAAGAGTCTGCTACCCAGTGAGCTCTCCTCATGGCTGGGATGTTTTGGCAGCGCCAGTGGGACTCTGAACTTTGAAAGGCATGTCATGCCTAAGTATCTGGGGATGTACTGTAATTTGCCCCTAGCAAGTCAAGTCTCCAGCCCTATCATCATACCTGTGTGCGCTCTGTAATTGCAGCAGTGTAGTATACCCGAACCAGGAAGGAACATCTGTATGTTTTATTTTCATAATTCTTTTTCCCTTTATAGAGGCCTGCCTGGATCAGTCTGTGAGCCAAGGGCAGAGAAAAATAGCTATTTTTTTCAGTATGAACGAGACATTATCCTAAAACCATATTTTCTCTCTGGGCTGACAATGTCTGGGATGTCCCCCAGTCCTAAGTCACCTGACATGAGGATTTCTGCTTTTGTTTGTGGTTGTGAATGCAACTATTGCAGTTTACCATTGCAGTCTGTGATGGAATCTAAGTGTCCGATCCCTGCTGCTGTCAAAGAAGTTTTGTACTGGCAGAGAAGAGCTTCTCAAAGGATATATCTGACATGATTTCTGAGTTGCTATCTTCAGAAGCATGATATTTTTCCAGCAAAAAGACCAAAGATTCTCAGGTGTCTCACTTCTAACAGCATCATTATCCTCTTAAAATATCCTTTTATACTGCGAAGGGAACTTTTTACTTCGTTTTGAGATGTAACAGTTGATATCAATGGAAAACATGGGATTTTTTTTTTTTTTCAGAAACAACAACATAACACTTAGAGGAAATGCTGCGGTGTTAAGGGGGAAAGTGCTGAAAACGTAGCATAGCCGCAGGTGAAAAGCTCTGAATAAATAAAGGTGAAGGAGGGGGCGGCGTTCTGTGCAGATTTCACCTGCAGCTATGTGGTACGTGGCGCTTGTGAGCAGAACTCATTACTGTGATCAAACGAAACCCCCCTGCTTGGCTAAACGCAGTGCTTATTAAAGTGCCCAGCCAGGGGTGGGAGTAAAAACCAGGAGGAGGGGCGGGGGGCAACCGGGGCGCTCATTAGGATTTACAGTGTAGACTGTGACGTCCACAAGGACCTGAGAGATGCATGTTATAAAAGGATGGAAAAAATGGAACCAGTGGTTTCACAAGTTGGAATAATTGGCAAACTCAAGAGAAAACTATAATATAGAGATGTTTTGATTAAAGATAATGGTTACATGAAGAATCAGTTACTCTGTTAGGTGTGGAAAATCAAATCTCTGAACTTGGCCTGCTACTACTGTAACTATTACAATGAAAATAGTGCAAATAAAAGGGTTTTTTTTCCACATAGACCATAGCTGTGTCCCCATAGTACATATACATTTTAACATATTTCTATAATATTTTGAGTTTAGTATGTTGACACTGGAAAGGTGAGAAAATTAATTGTACTCACAGATGTCAGTATGCAACTAAATCTGCTTGATTATGAGTGTGTTATTGATGGATACTGTAGGCGTATAGCATAGTATACTATCTTAGCAGTTAGTATACAAAAAAATCCACACACTTTACAATTTTATACTAATAGGAAATAATCGTGCAACTTCGGATGTCAATGGAGCTGTCACTGACCATTTCCTTGCTGCACTGCATTGTGGGAGAATAGTGTACATCGACCAAAAATAATCATATACATATCATCTGGTTGCAGATTAAAGGGTAAAAAATATTATCATAATTTAGTCATGAATAATAATTATGATAACAGTAAATGGATTATCATTTCTGTCATCGTGCAATTGTGCAGCTTAACTGTACTATAAATGGGCACAGATGCATGAGAGGGAGGTGACAAGACCACAACATCATTTCCAGGGAGAGCTGCTATCACTTCCAGATGCTGAGCCTGGAGCCTACATGCCTGGGCAGGTGGGTTAATCAGATATTATGAAAAGCCACAGTGCAGCACAGTAATAATCTCTGTGTTGGCATCTGGTCTTTAAGCTATAAGACTCCACGGAGCCCCGACAAATAACCGATTCTGAGGGACAGACAGGCCCAGGATCAGTAATCCAGATCAGAATGACTCTCTGCCCAGCTCTTGGGCAGAATCCTGTTGCTTCTGGATGACACGCCAAAACAAATCACGACTAAATCCATCGGCCTCTGTCCCTAAACTGAGATCACGTTTACGTCATGGCTTGGCATTTAGCTGCTTGCAGAAAAAAAAAGAAAAAGGGAACAACCAGCTGAACGGGGACAACACCCGGCTCATTCTGAGCTGTTTTCAGCTTTGTGAGACAAAATGGGCTTTGACTGTCTGTTACTTTCCATTCAAATGCCACTGAACTGCTAAAGGTGAACATACCTCAGAGATGACAGGCTTGCAGTAGCCAGCTCCGAACACAAGGTTCTCTACAGACATGGCAGATGGGTCGCTCGAGCTCTCTGGCGAGCCCTTCCCCAGCCAGGAGCTTTTCCCTGTTCGTGCAAAGCTGCAGAGAGAACAGGGAGGACACATGCAGGGACAAACCATGAGTGTGTATGTGTGTGAAGGAAGACAGATGAGCTGAGAGACAGAAGCTGCTACTATTCCAATCAATCAAGTGCTCCATCTATGTAATGAATGGCTAAACACTGAGTTTATGATATTGACAACAGAATTCATCAGATAAGTGTTTGGATAACTATCCATTCAAGCAGCTAGTGAATACACTTAATTGTGACTGCCAAAACAAATACAGAGAGGGAAAAGCTGTGCTTTGGGTTACTTGGGTTCTTCTGTTCTTGATATTATGGATACAATTGAAATTATGCTGTAGTTTTCACTCTAGAACTCTACATCTTCCTAGTGTAGCCAGTTCTACAATTCAATAGTGACAAGAAAGACTTATTTCTATCTGACTGTTTGCTAATCTCTCCCACCAACAACAACTGTCCAATCATAGCTTAGCAACTGTAGCTAGGCCTTCTTCACGTGTGTGTGGTGTGCATGGGGCTGTAGTAAGAGTGATACCCGGCATTTACAGAGTTTGGAAGGTGGCGTCATGTATTAGCCTTTCCAAAACCTAAGACACAAGAAAAAAAGTGTAAGGACTGGGTTTAACATCTCCTCTAATGTACGCTGCTGTTAGCATGTCTCGGTAACCTGCTTACTACCTAAGCGAGCGCTACTTCCAGAGCCAAGGAGCACATCATTAACTAACTAGGTTACAACACCGGCCAATGTTACACGAGAAACATGTCAATTAGTCTTCATCCTAAGATCCTTTTCTCTGGTAATGTTGAAAGTGAAAAAACGTAAAAAGTATGTTAGCTAGGTGCAACCAGGGTGAGGTTAGAATGAAATAGCTGTCTGCTCCTACATTTTTCCTTACAATACTAGGACTACTTCTACTGTACAAGAACAATGCTATTTCTTTATTTCTACACACTACCTATTTATTCCGAAAGACATTTTATTGATGCGTCCTTGCCCTGATCTGATGAACTACTTTCATTTGTGTTTGTTGTAATTATTATTTTCAAATGCTTTCAATGTCTTTTTTCAATTGTGAATTACCTTGTAACCCTGGTTTTGAAAAGTGCTATATAAATAAAGCTTTACTTAATTACTTGCACATGGATAATTGCCTGCTGAGGATACTGACTTTTTGCCTTGGACATACAGCTTTAGCCTCAGTCTGTTAGCACGGTATCATGTAAGTAGTTATCAAGGACAAAGTTAAAACCCCTTTTACAAGATTCTTATTTTAAAATTAGTCAGGTGGAAACATGAAACATTAACACATAACATTAAATGTTAGCTTAATTAGCTAGCTAACTACAGTTGATCAAACTTGCCAGCCATAGCTGACATTTCATCCGTCAAAATCAGGTAGAAATGAGAAGCTGCTTTTGTCTACCTCTGTCTGAAGGTTTTAAAAATTGCTAAGAACTTCGAGTGGTAAGTCTTCCACTGTTATCATTCTAAACTGGATATGCATAATATATAAGCTTGGCAGGCATAGTAACAGTAACTAAGAAGGGTGCGGTTTAGCAAACGGTCAGCTGGGTCCCTGGGATCATATCATATCAAGAAGGTATGCATGTTTTGTGTGAATTCAAGTTCTGTCAAATGCAAACATTTGCAAAGCCCCTAGCTCTTAACTCTACCTGATTAGCGGCTGATGTAAGGCAACCAGTGAAGCATGTATGGAGACAGAAATGACGGACAGGTGGAAGTAGTCGAACATGACAGGGACGTGGTGGTGGAGGCCTCTCCGCGGGTGGAAGTGGAGGCTGAGAGTCCGACTGCTGATCAACGGGACAGTCACTATCTCTGCCAGCCTGAGGAATGGAAGCAGAGAGAGAGAGACGTCACACTAATACACAAATGACAAATACTTTTGTACTCTCCCCATCTTTAGTTCTTATTCCAGCGGAACAGTTAAACTGACACTTCTGACAACAGAGAGAAAAATCAAGCAACAAATTACAAGTCAGAAAAAGTAATACAGGTAAACAAACACACACAAGAAAACAATAGATTAAAAAAAAACTAAAGTTCTGTTAAACTTCAGTTCAATTCTGTATTACAGTGCTAATGCAAAACTACAGAGAGTGCAGATTAATTAACTGCAAAGTGATTTTATTGCACATTCTAAAAAGGAATCTTTATATCAAATATCTTTGCCTTTTGCCAGACTCTGTGAAAGGTGTTGAGAATGCGGACTGCTGCATTATCATCATTATTAAGGACATGTACGGTATGCTGTCCTTGCAGCTATGAATGACAGAGTAGGAGAGAAAGAGTGCTTCTTGACTGGAATGGTAATGAAGACGTAGTAGATATTCTACAGTCATTCAGACTCTGAGTAAAAGCAGCCAGTGTCCATGCTATGATTTAGAGAAGGAGCTCCATAAATAAGGTCCTGTGTAGCGTTGACAAGTACTGTAATTACACAGGTAGGACAAAAACGGTGAGATAACAGTTCAAACACAAACACAAGTGTGTAGCTGCTGGTCGAGCAGTGCCCCAACAAAAATTGCGCCTTTTGCCCTGTATGCTAATGCAAACTACCCATTTCTTCTTCTATTTGTCCTAAGCAAACAGACAAATCACAGTAATCATGCATTGCTAGCACAAAAGTTGTGATCAGGTGCTTAAAGACATGACTGTGAGCCAAAATACATAATAGCCCTTATTCATGCCTAGTTTGCATTCTCACACTAAAAGCTGCACAAGGGGAAAGTCCAGCATTCTCTCTCTCTCTCTCTCTCTCTCTCTCAAACAAGGACATACACACACAAACACACATTTCCAAACGGCTCAAAAACCTACTGTTGATCGTTGTCAGTGAAATGAAGATCCAGCTTCAACTGAAAGTCCACCTCACTCAAGGCTTCCTCCACCTGCAAAACATTGGTACAGTAGTGTTATTAATGCATGAACATTATAGGAACAAGGTGACATGGAGGGCGTAGTCAAAATAATGAAAACACCACATGGAAACGTACTTAAATTGTCAAGTAACGTCATCAAAATGAGACAAGCACAGCTACAAAGGTGCGTCCTGTTATAGCTTGAATGGCAGTCTGTACATTCAGTATTTGTGAGTTTTTCGACAGGAGGCAGCCAATAGAGGTGCAAAGAGAAGAAATCATTTTTCCGAGGAAATCTGCAAAATGTTTAATGGTAATGCTAAGGTCAACACAATAATTCTATATCTTACAGGACTACCCTATTGCCAGACAAGAATGGCAATATTGCATTATGTTTAAAAAACGGCAAACAATAACAGCAGGTCTGTCACGGGACACAAACTGCTCTCCTGCATAAAAGTCGGACTGCTACACGCCCATCCATCCCCTCGACCTCCACATCCTTACTCTCTGCCTTGCTAATTAAGGGGAACACTTCTTCCTGCATTGGCACTGAACATTGGCTGTACATTGGATGTAAATCATATACGGTGTGGAATCTTCCAATATGGACGTTAATTCATAGGAATACTGGACTTTTTCCAGTGCTGTACATGCTGTTTATATCGTAGTCTTATGATAAAGGTCAGATAATGTATTTCATTGACAATCCAGTTGAAATCCAGTCATCCTTGATTGGCGGGTTTGCTTGCAGACATTAATAGTATGATGCCTTTTATCTTAAGGTATGGTATAAAAGTATAGGTATAATGTGATCAACTTATATTCCAAATTTGTCATCTTGTCAGGTGTGGTAAAATAAAATAAAAAAGGTCCAGCCCAGAAAATATAGGACCTTGACTTGGTGTTCTTGGTCTGGTTTTCCTGTATATTGTTTCAATCTTCCTCTGTTATCACCAGGCCTAACTCTCTCTCCCCAGTCTCCTTTTGATATGGACTGTCAAGTCATTTTTGGAGTTTTGTAGTCATTTGGTTTTTGATGGTGGTGAAGCCAGCACATCCAACAGATCACTCCAAAATCTCCCATAGGTTTTCAATTGGGTTGCGATCTGGTGACTGTGATGTGATCGCATATGATTCACATCATGTTCATAATGAGGAAGAGCGAACACAAGTGATCCACAAGGATATGATGGACACTTACAGTATATACAGTAGGGTGTAGACAAATACTGCTATTGGGCGTGGAACACAATGTGACCAACCTTGTTTGCGATACTGATTTAGTCACTTCAAAGTTCTTTTTAATTAAGTGTTTATGTTCTCTGTGTGGTCTACAAGCTGTATTCCTTCACTTTAATCAGATGTAGGTAACAGAATATAATTACTGTCGTGTTCACAGTGCCATAGAATATCATGGCTAAAGAACACGTATTTGAATTTGAAAATCAAAGCGGGAAAACAAAAGGTATGAGCGAACTACAAAGGCGGTGCCGAGAGTGGAGCCTTTTGAAGATTGAGGTGCAGCGTTGCTAATTATATTAAGGGTTAGACACAGTTCTCCCTCTCTTTCTCCTTACAGTTGTCTAAAATGGACACACACACACATACTGCAGAGTAAACATATAAATCTTTGCAGTTCTGTCCGATTCCGATGTTCTAATTGATTAAGCATACATATGGGGGTACACAGGGGAAATGAGGGGCTATTTTTGTCTGTGCTATCTGTAGCTGTCAGCGGCAGATAACCTCCGGAAGGTTAATGAGCAGGGGGCCTTCGGGAGAGCTTACAGCTGAAATCTGATATGCCTTAAAGCTCCTCTGTCTCCACACCTCCACATGAATCTACACTTAATGAAGTCTTCTAAAATTAGGACCTATGCAGAGTCAAGTGAGACAGAATAGCCACATTCGGACTGAAGCAGGGATCCTTCCACAGTAATCCCAGCATCTCCACTGTAGACATATGTCAGAGAGCAGCTGTGGTGCAGGGTAATGTCAGTGTGTGAGCTATGGCTATCACATGGATGATTAGCTTCAAGCGGGGCCTTCTTAACCCCCCATCCCACCCCCACCCCCGCATCCCAGTCCCTGTCTCATCGCTGTCACCGCTGATCAGTTTGAGCTCCGGTGGCTCCCAACAACAAAAACAGTGGATTCTCGAGGTCGCGCCCACGGTGAAACCGTAAAGGACAGTACATCAATAACTGTCTGGCAGGTTTACACACCTGATCATTTCAATTGAACATGGGCAGTCTGGGGCACAGGCAATTTACATTTGTCTGTGAATTAAAGCACATTAACTCCAAGAGGCAATAATGGTTAGGTCAGGATTAATTTTGCCGTCCTGTAGCAAAAAATTAGTATTATGTATTTTTGGTCATCAGGGCCAACTGTAGCCCTTTTGGTGCCCTCTGCACTATTTTGCTTTGGGGGCCCAAAATCCAGCCAATCATTTCATCCATCCATCCATTTTCTCCCGCTTATCCATACAGGAGGCATCCTGATCAGATGCCCGAACCACCTCAACTGGCTCCTTTCAATGCAAAGGAGCAGCGGCTCTACTCCGAGCTACCTCAGGATGTCTGAGCTCCTTACTTTTACCCTCTGTCTTACCTTCCATCTTTAAGGGTGAGCCCAGCCACCCTATGGAAGAAACAAATTTCCGACGCTTTTATCACCAATCTGATTCGTTCGGTCACTACCCAAAGCTTGTGACCAAAGGTGAGGATTGGAACATAGATCGACTGGTAAATCAAAATCTGTTATCCGTACGTTTTGTTGTGTCGATGTTTGTTCAGTTTGTGCCAGTCCCTTTTTACGTCACATTGCACCAAAACAAAAGAAGTATACTGAAAAGCTGCTAAATGTATAGGAACCGATTCAGCAAGCTTGCAACAGTGGAAGTCTACTGAACAAAAACGTTCCACTGACTGACATTTCAAGCCACTTTTGGCAAATGACAGAGCAGTAATACTATTCCATTATTCAGCATGATTATATGACTAGTTAGATAATTATGTTGGATTTCTGCTTTAATTAACTGGCTTAAATCTCTGTGTTATAATAAAGGAGTATTGTTTGTGTCAGACGGTAGGAGTGGGGACCAGAAACAGGAACAGTGGATGATAGAATACATAATGGCCATTTAATTTAGCTATTATACAGCTGCTTTCACTGTACTTATCTGTCATGCATTTTACAGCCAGGCCACTGATACAATGCAAGCCGCCATTCCCTACTCTCTCTTTTTCTTTTTTGCTTCAACAGGAAGTGTGTGTGTGTGTGTGTGTGTGTGTGTGTGTGCGTGTATGTGTGTGTGTCTACAGAAAATGTCACCAGCATGACTCACCCTTTCTCCGTCCAACAGCAGGTGGACTTTGAAGATCATACAGTCATTCACCGTAATCTCCTCATTTCTGTAAAGGATCTGAAATATCCGGCTGAACACGGTGCCGTCGTAAACCCCAGCAGAGCTGAAGCTGCATTCTCCTGATGTGGGACACAACAACATGCACAATAAGTATCAAGCTTGTTGCTACGGCGGTATCACTGATTCACTCAACCGCAACAGTCAGTAATGTCACAACATGCAGAGCTTTTACACTACAAAACAATACTGAACGTGAATGTGTAATTGTTTAAACATAGAGTTGTCTCAGGATTCACTGTTTTCAATAAGCAGAAATAAAATGCATCAGCGGATATTTGCAGTATGTGCTCAGATTTGTGAATATGTACACAGATTTGAAAATGCATAATGAGTCTTGAGAATGTGTGACCTGACATTTGTAAATGTTTACTGTGATTGGTGAGGGATCAGTGTGTTTATTCAGATTTGGAACTGTGCTAAGATTTGTGAATATGTGTACAGATTTGAAAATGTGTATTAGTATTACAGTAGTTCATGCTTCTTCTAACTAATGTTCAATGTCCCTACACTCTCTATTCAGCTTCTAGCTTTCTCTTTGTCCAAGTTATTAATGTTTGCATAAGAACTGTCCGTACGTACAAGAAAGTTGGTATTCATTCAGTACATGCAAACCCAATGATAAATCTCACAAAATGTAAAAATGTATTCTACATTTATCTGCTTGTGCACATACAGGCTAATTTACATACAGAAACACCTCCAGAATGCAATATATGGTCAACCATGTCCCTTTTAAATTCCCAGTAGCCTTGAAGGAATAGTTAGACATCATGGGAAACACACCGGTTCTCTTTCTTGCTGGGAGTTAGACGTGAAGATTGATACCACTCTCATATCTGTCACATATGAAGCCAGCAGTCGGTTAGCTTAGCTTAGCATGATGACTGGAAACAGGAGGAAGCAGCTAGCCTGGCTCCATTCAAAGGTAACAAAATCTGCCTACCAACACCTCTAAAGCTCACAAATCAACATGTAATATCACGTGTGTTTAATCCAATCAAAACCCAATGTGTAAAAATGAAGTTATGGTTTAATGAGGAGTTATGAAGTCACTGCACACCGCCACTGCACCCTGTTTATTGTATGGATTAAACAAACAATATATAACATGTTAATTAGTGAGCTTTAGAGGTGTTGGTAGCCATTTTTGTTATGTTTAAACAGAGCAAGGCTAGCTGTTTCCCCTGTTCCCAGTAATTACGTGAAGCTAAGCTGCTGGCTGTAGCTTTATATTTAGCATACAGACATGAGAGTGGCATCGATTTTCTCTTCTAAAGGCCTGGTCGCACCAGCATAAAAAAGAGTGGAATTTCATGGGAATTGCAATTAATTCCAGTGGCTATGATTGGATTCGCTCACTTCAGAGGTACTTGTGGTGGACATGCGGCAAGCAAGAACGATAAAGACGTACAACATTATAGTTAACGAGGTTAAGACACTGTTCAGTTGTTGCACTTTTTTACCTGGCTTAGGTAAATTAATTACAATGAGATGTACCAAAATGTTACTGATACTTGGTCAACAGAAATGTTTATTTAGTGCTTTTACTGCAGCCAAAAAGACAATTCTGCAACTCTGGATAACCCCTGACTTACCTGAAAGAGTTTTGATCATATTCTTTGCTAAATATTGCAAACCTAGAGTGAACTATTGCAGCATGGTCAGAATTTATTGGTAAAATCAAGACATTTATAGGCCCTTAAGCTGTAATTTTATTTATTTTATTATATATAGAGAGATATTTATATTTATATTATTTACTTATTTTTGTTGTTGACTTTATTTTGGCTATTATTGCTGTCATAAGTGTACTGTAAGTAGTGTGATCGATGCTGTAGTATGTTGTGTTTGATTACACTAACTAAGTACATCTCACTCTCTCATTTTACTGATCAAGGGTTCAGTGCTGCAGTACTAAGAAACTAAACAGAATATAGGCCTCAATGGCTGTTTACTCTTTGCTACTAGCATACTCTCCCTGGCAGGGCTGCAGTCGCCGAGGCAGAGCTGCTGTCCAGCTGCGAGCCATGAGAGGTCTTTGAACTCCCCTGCTGAGGTTGTGCTCTTTTCTGTCTCATTCTTACTCTCCCTCTCTCCGCAGGCCTCCTCCTGATAATGCTGTCACTACTTGCAGCATCAAGCAGCCCCAGCCAGGATGTGTGGGAGCATAACTGTTGTCAAAGACTTGGTGGATGTGTGACAGAGACAGCGTAATCCCTCTGGGTATGTACTGTATGTGGAAGGAGTTATATCTCTGTGTCAGCACTGACACCTCACAGTCAGACAAATGTGACTTTGATATTTTGTTTTTTTACATGCCGTCTCCTCGCGTTTGTTTGGGGGTTTTTCCCACTCTCTACAGACGTACAAGTTAGGTGGATTAGAGACTCTAAACTTTGCGCAGGAATTAACATAAATGATTCTCTTGGTGTGTCTGTCTCGCACACGCCTGTTGCTTTGCAGTAGAAACCATAAAATTAATCACAATGACAAGTTTGAGGTTTCTGTGATTATTTTTAAAAAGTTTGGTGCTTGTCGCACAAAATTTAACCAGCAGATCTGTAGTGCGTATTTGTGGCTTGACAGTGTGCAACATCACTCCAGTTAGAGACTGCAGAAGGAACAGATACCTGGTGCCTTCAGATGGCTGTAAAGAGAGTCAAGGAAAAGCCTTGAGTGTAGGCTACTAACTGATTACAGAGCTGGTAGGAATCACTCATTAATATTTTATTACTAATACCATAGTGGGAATAAAAAATTTTTGTCTGTGTGATCACACGTCAGCTGGTTGAAAGCCGTAGAATAAAAGTAAAAAGCAAGACATGAAAAACACTAAAATGAAAAACACTAAAAACATTTTAGTGATTTCAGAGAAGCTTATATGGGTGTGACTTCACCAGATAAAGTAACCAAAACACAAGTGTGCTGAGCTGTCGACATGTTCTGAACCACGCAAGACACACTCATTCTTGGCACTAAGACTGCAGTGCATTGCTGGCTTGTCATCGCCTTGGCTGCGCATCTCCTCCCACTGAGGCGCATAGTGAGTCACCAAGACACCAAACAGTTGAGGAAATAACCTCAGTGTGCCACAGGAAAATACCAGTTCGCCAGTGTGACACTGCGTTGTGCATCCTGCAATGACACAAAATAGATCCCATTATGTTATACTGCAGATTGTGCACTTGCTTTAGAGAGCTTTCAATAATTGAAAGCAAGTAGTTGCCTTTGACCCAGCACTTCTAAATATAGATAAAATCTTATAAATGACAACAGAAATACTCATAGTAAGTCAAAATTATGAGATAAGTAAAAAAAATGGCTCTTCACTTCAAATGTATAAGATACTAATTCAAAATTTTGACTTACTAAGTCAAACATAATGACTTTTAAAGTTAGCATTATGATATAACAAGAAGAATTTCAAGAATCTAAAGCAATTCCAGTTGCCTTTGACTCCTTCACAGAAAGATTTCCTATATCTTTTTCTATTCCTGGCAGAAATGGTCTTCCATAAATGTCAATGTAACAGAATTAGCAAAAAAGTTGACCTCATCTACCAGACACCAAAGTATGCTAACACTATTCAAAGATTTGCAATGTTTAATATTATTTCCACGCTCTTCTGGTTGTTCTTGTTGGATATAAATGTGATTAGAATATGTTTTAGTGCTCCCATTCATGTTTACAGTGAGTTACACAAAAGAGAAATACATCAAATCCACCCAGTTCTGACATGTTGGTATACTGCAGTTCTCACAGGTGTTGAGGAGTTATCACATGCTGCACATTAAAACCTGCTGAAATGCCCTGAAGCTTTAGCCACAGTGATTATGTGCTGCTTACATTCTACTTACAGCCTCTGGTGCTGTACATCTGCTGTGTGTGAGAGTGTGTGTGTGTGTGCTAGTCACTCCCTATCAGTAAAACACACAAAAGTCTCAACGCAGAATTGCTCCTCATGATACTAATATGAGGGAGTATTAGTCCGTGCACTAGGAGACACCTTAAACAGCAATCCAATTCTCCCAGTTATCATTCTGACTTGAAAATCATCATGTTATTGTGCGTGAATCATAGTCATTAAATGCTTCAGTTGAGTGTGTGGCACGATCCTTCTCACACAATTCATTTGTCTGAAGGGCAGAGACAATTGAAATGTCAAGCATACACTTTCACAGAGAACACGGTAAGGGATTATTTCCTGTGTCTTTATATGATGAATGTATTTCCTCTCGCTGGTCAGAGCGCTTTCTGGTGCATTTATGCTCAGGATTCAGCCTGCGAGGTGTATAGGCTTAATACATGACCTTGTGATAGGAGCTGCAGAGGGGGGAGGGGAGGGGAGGGGAGGAGCCTTCCAATTACAATATGAATATGATCCTCACTGTAATGTACACTGCTGCAGTGTTTCTTATTTGCCACATATGCTATTGCCTGGTAAAATATAGGACTGCAGTCAGTGGATTAGTTATAGGCTGCAGTGCTTGGAATGTGTAACTTTGTTTATAGAGCTGACAAACAGTGGAATATGGGAATGTAACATCTGCATGGTACAGTTCAATATTTTTAGAACGGCTTACTTGCCATCTTTCCATGCCTGAGATTATAAGATCAATATCAAGCTCATGTTTGTGTGTTAAATACGGAGCTGGAGTCAGGGCGTGTTTAGCCTAGCTTAGCATAAAGATTGGAAGCAGGGATAAACAGTTAGCTTTGCTCTGTCCAATGTGAAAAAATATGCCGAAAGCTGACTTATTTAAGATTTTATTGATTTTACTTTATTTTAATGCACAGTAACTCCACCCTGCTGTTGTTCGCCAAGAATTAGTTACAGATCGTAACACTCTAGAAAACCACAAATTGTCTTTTCTTATCTTTCTGTATATGTATAGGTTAAACAAAAGACATACTATGTCTTAATTAGTCATCTTTTGAGCATGTGTTGCCATATAAAGTTGGGAGGTGCTTTTTTTGTCTACTTTGCAGAGCCAGACTAGCTGTTTCCCCTGCTTCCATTCTATTATGTTAACTGAAGCAGATTTGTCTATATTCACACACACTGTATTTAGGCAATGTACAGTAACAAACAGTTTTACCGAAGCCTCCTCCACCTGGACTATGCTCTATCTTCTTTTCCTCACCTGACATCATGTAAAACTGCAGCTCCAGGATTTAGCACCCTAAAAATAGACTACTGCGAGCAAGACTACTGAAGTGCTATTTTTATCATTTCCATTGCAGTCTATTAATATTTTGGCTATTTAGGATTTCTCTCCATCCATGAACTAATAAGGTATAGGAAATAGTCTTCCCTGCTTCCCTGAAATGACATGAATCACTGACACATCTCAGAGTGAGACACATTGCCTTCACAATCAGCCATGTCCTTGCCACCACACACGAATACACACACGCTGGTTCTGCTATAGCTGTGAGAACATTTAAACTCCCTGGTGGCTTTTACCTTAACCATAGCAGCTACATGCCTAAAACCAAAGTCCTGGTCTGAATATAACCTGAAGCTGAGCCAGAAATCATATTCCAGACTTAAATGTCCTCACAATCCAAAGTGTCCTAGTAAGACCAGTGGGCTGTACTGTCAGGAACTGGTCCTCACAAGTACAGCTAGATCAGGCCACACACACACACAGCGCTCCAGTCATGACAAGCTAAAAATAGCCATTATTACTGCGAATCAGTATTGCCAGTGAAACGGCTTCCTGCATTGCCAGAGATCCAGATTTTAACGCTTGGGTAGGTTCAGAAACACTGTGTCACAAACTATGAATACAAAAGAGGACAAGACATGCTGGGAATCTTTTATGATAGAAACCATCTGCAAGTAATTGTATGTAGAGGATGTAAAACACACGGCATGAAGTACAGTGCTGTTTTTATTCCCATTTACTGAGTTCGTTGCATGTTTTGTTGCTGGTTATTTACAGTATTTTAATTAAGAAACAAACCTTTGATGAAAGATTTTAAGTGAAAATTTGTCAAACTTAAAAGTTCTGGCCACTAATTAATATTGATTTCTTTGAAGTAAGGCATTTTAAGATGATCTGTTCTATTGTGCCTTATATTGCACTGCTTTAAACCTCTTTTGTCATATTCAGTCTTAAAACCCTCATTATAAGACAAAAGAAAATGCTCCTCCTGTAGCACTGAAATTCCAATATTTTGTTTGTTTTACAAAGTGCAAATATCTTGAGACAGCAAAGAAAAATGAAGGTCACCCAATATTTATCAAGAAAATGACATTTGAAACAAGTTTAATCATCTTGTCCCCATTTGGTTTTGAAAGGTATTAGAGATGCAAGATTTTCTGCCGAGTGAGTCAGTCAGTCTTTAACCCAGAGATGGCCAAATGTCGTAAATCACTGAGACAAGGTAGAACCACAAAATTCCCAGACACCACTCTAATTCTCTAATGCAGAACTCTGATGGCTGGGGCAATGGCAGGAACACACCAATAGAATCAGTTATTGTGCACTTGTTTAAAAAAATCTATTTTGGCTTCTATCCACAATTAAAATCAAAGATTCTGGTGCATTCTGAGGTAAATCCACAACGCCTCAATAAGCAGATGTCGAAATATATGGTTGTTTTATTTTCCTCTGGCATCTGTAGATTTCTTTATTTTAAGAAAAGCCTTAGCCATGTCTGTAATTGAAGGTCTTTTAAATCCACAGATGTCGGAAATACAGCCAAGACATGAGGGAAGTCATGTCGACTACATGAGACGACGACAATCCAGAGAAGGTTGTAGAAAATGTTCATATTACACATCCATATGATACTGTAAAATTATGCTCACTAAGAAAGGAACAGAATAAGAGCACTCCCTGCACTACTATGTACTTTAACACAAAATACTGAACGATTACAGTTCTCACACACACTTCAAAGACAAACATGAACAACACAATGTCTGTTATTCGATTCACTGTGTCAAGTGAGATTTTCTCACACTCAGCCCCCTTTGGACGTGGGCCACTGTGAATGAAACACAAACTGTGGGTCAAAAATGATCTAAAATGTAGGATCAAGCTATTTTGGCAATATTTGAGGCCCATGATGACATTTGATTAAAATTCATCTGTTGGGCAGTCAGTGTTAACAGTACAGATACTGTATGATGTAAAGTAATGATTTGATTTGTATAACTGAGTGGTACTACAGTGATAGGAGAGGGTGCCTTTAACCTGAACTAATGACGTTTTATATACAAGTATGTAGAATTTATTACTACTACTAGCAGTATATTTTATTGTACTTTCCTGGTTTCTGTCACAAATTCCACCAACTCTTAGTTTGTTTTCATCTGTTTTTGTTTCATGCCATATCACTAACTCTTCTGTCGTTTCAGATCCTGCCACCCCCTCACACCATGCAATCTACTCATTCCCCTCATCTGGTTTTCCCCAACCATCTCCTCACCTGCGGCTCACTCCCTCATCAGTCCCTCAGCATATATACCAGTCCACTTTCACTTGTTCCCTGCCAGATTGTTTTGTGTGTATTCACCAACATTTTTGCCTGATCTGCTTGTTCTGACACTGCTTGCCTGTTTTTCGGACCTTAGATACCTGCCTGCCCCTCTTCCGATTTGTTTGCCTCTGTGACCGACCTCCTGGTTTTGACCTTGCCTGAATTTTGAAAAGTAAATTGAACTTTCCTTGCAACTCTGAATGTCTCATTTTCATGCTTTTGGGTTTGAGTCTGCCAGTACCAGTAAACTTTACAGTTTCAAATATTACCACATTGGAAAATTCTCTGGAAGATACAATGACTACAAATAGATGGAAAATAACTACAATGAGACACGAAATGACCAGAAAGAGACATTAATGACCACAAAGAGATGCAAAACAACTACAAAGAGACGCAAAATGACTACAGAAAAAAGCAAATCAACCACTTTTTTAGTCTGGATCAGCCAAAAGTGCAAAAAACAGATTATGATTACTGAGAACTAATGTAGCAAATTTGGAGCTTATCGGAATAAGGATAGTGTTGTCAGACTGGTAAAGTCTATGTGATGTCTGAAAATATTCACTTCCCCTTACCTGTATTGTATTGTGTTGTCGCTATCAACCTGTGGGGCACTCGAGGTGAGACCTTCAACCCTGCTCGTACCTGGTAGAACCTGAGGCAGAGGATACAAACATAACAGTCACAAAAGTGCACTAAATAAATGTACACACTGTTATGTCCAAATGGCCTGGCGGTATCAAGAACATATATAATGTGAATCGTAAAAAGTACATGCTGGTGTTCACCATTCTGTCTTGCTTAATACCAAAGCAAAAGAAAGGGAATGCAAAAGGTTGCTTGAATCCAGTTTTCTATAGTCATGGCATTTGCCCTCACTGATATTTCACAGATATTTTCAATTTCACTCTTAAATTTTACTGAGTCACCTGTTGTGGGTGGACATTTTTCACTGCTGACTACAGTTTACATCAGAATGTCATGTGTGCCAGTGGGACGAATCCATGGCGTTCACGTAAAATTATTCCCACTGTATTTTAAATCCTTAGGGTAGTGTAGTCTAGTATTTCTTACATATACATACTTCAGGTAGACTTTACAGTTATGAAATTAGAAATTGCAATTGCAGGGAATATACAACAGCTTGAATTTAGAACAGACATTAGATAGCTAGTTAGTTAGGTACTTGCTAGCTATACGGTACCAAACATGAACCAGTTTTCAAATGTAAAAAATATATAAACCTATATCCTTCTGAATTCAGAGCTACTTGTCTCAGATATTTTTTTTCCTTGTTAAATGTTTGAAGTGGTGCTTCCTGTTTCTAAACAGGAGAACATATGACTTAGCAAAAAACCTATTTGTGGACCGGGAGCGACTAGGACAAATGTATTCAAGATTCTTTGACCGAGCAAGTGGCTACTTTAATAACCCTACCTTGTATAATAAAACTATAACAAAAAGGTAACAAAGATCTGATGTAACTATCACGTCACAGTTCCCAATAAGCACAGTACTTAACCCAAAATAGTCTTTAGCTACCTTCATCACTGCATGACATAAGGTAAATTACAGTCTAATATTACAGTATTTTGGGGACTTGCATTGTTGGCATGACCTAGATCACATTTGTGGCTGTAGTGTTGCCTTTTTCCACCCTAAGAGTGACCTAACTTCAAATTGATTGAATATGTCTAGATGGAATACAGGATGCTCTGTTTTTAGCACTGACAAGACAGGCTGTATGCAAAAATCTGACAACTACGGCTTTTAAGCTTCACATGACGTGCTCTTCATGATGGATGAGAAGTTAAAAATGTCATGTTAAACAAAATCAGCCATGAATTGTACAGTTGTAACTACATTTTTAAAGAATAATGAGCAAATGGCTATTAATAATGAAGAAGATCTCATAATGCAACTCTATACAAAGGCTGTAAAGTATACTGTACACGGTATCAGATGAGCACTGGTGCTAGAATTCTACAGCACTGACTGACACAAACATTTAAAACCCTCTTAAACCTACATAGACAAAGAAACGCCTGGACACAGTTTTATATTTTTGCCAATTCTGAGCTAATTCTTTCACTCAGTAGAAAGTTTTATACATCATATGATTCAGGGGAACCTACCCTTTCTTTCTGGTTATTATATATATATATATATATATTATAATTTTATACATTACAAAAAGAAGAAAAATTNAAAAAAAAGCCCAGTGATAAAACCTTGTTTTGTTGAATAACTCCATAGTAAACCTGGAAATTTGTGTTTCCAATGTGAAAAGTTGTATTTAGGTGTTTTGGAACACTGTGTGAAGTTTGGTGCCAATACACCTTTTCGTCAGGGAGTTATAGCCATTTATTGGATATTGTCCTGGGCGTTTTTTCAGTAGACATTGTGACAATATATACATTTTGGTCAATATCACCTCTGAGAATAAGTATCAAGGTGTTATATATCATTGGAAAATAGACAACCTACTCTGTTGATATATTTCCATCACAGTGGCAAATGTGTGACTGTGATGTGCACATTTCCACTAAAGTCAGCCAGCAAGCTTCTCTTCCAGCATCACATGATCGCACGCACCGTAAATCGGCCCTGATTGTCGTAAGCAGCATTCAAATTGCCTCAGAAGCTGAGAATCTCCCAGTTCAGAGACACTTTAAAGCTTGTCTCTATCATAAACCAAAGTTATTTAATGTTTTGTAGAACATGTCTAGCATAGTATCACTGCTACGCTAGGGTTTAAGGTAAGATGAAAATGTATTGATCCCAGTTGGGAATTAAAGTTATTACAGCGTTAAAAGTAATTGGATTCATAAGAAAGAAAATGTAATACTAGCACAGAGCTATAAAATGGAAAACACAATAGAACAGTCTTACTGACTTAAACAAGGATTATTAACATGACATTCCAGACTATAGCCAGCTATGGAAAACATGTCTTTGAAAAGGTCACTTTGACAGTTCAAGTCAACACAGCTTTGTGTAAAAGCACATCTCATCTCTCCGGGGACACATTGGCAGTCTGAGAGACCAGAGAGACAACGCGTGGCTGTGAACACAGTCATCACATCAGTGCGTTAGCGACAGCACTCCTAAAGATGGAGGCTTGATGGAGAAAATCACAGAAAACGTTTTGACAGCTGATAAATAAATAAATAAGGGATGTTTATGGAATTAAATAGCTGATCCACTACCTCTTACAGCAGAGATTTATGTGCTCAATGTTTGTGTAAGCAGCAAGAAGGCACACATTTAAAATATTTCTTGGTATATAGATGCTGGAGGACAATGGAACTTATCAGTAGTGTACATTTTCTTTGCACAATTACATTAGAATACATTACATTGCAACTGGGTTTGTAATTTGAGTATCTGAAGCAATCTAAGACTAACTTTGCCTCCATTAGTGAAAACTTAGTGTCATGCTTATCTATCACCTTCTTTACAAATCAAATGCAGATTTAATCAGTATTTTTAATGTAATCAGTGTACAGCTGGGCCCTTCAAAGCGTACAGCTGTGTGGTCCCAGTCTGGTGCAGGGATTTGTATTGAATTCAGCAATTACATTAGTGTGTGGTGCACGCATAGGTCCTGGTAACTTAATTCTTTTCCACAGTGCTTCATCTTTTCATTGGGATCCAATTCTTTTTTTTTTAGTGTTCACATCAGATCTCTGCTGCTATCTGAAGCAACATGGCAACCGGTAAAAACAAACATATTAGTGCACTCATCTGAAGGGATTACCATGATAAAGCTTTAGCCCATCCCATTTAGAGAGGGAAAATCTTTTTGATAAAGCTGGTGTTTCAGCGAGGCGGGGGCCGACCAGATGAGAGGTTTTAATCTTCCTGCAGACGCATCATTAGATAAACATGGCCCTTTTTTATGTCACGGAATATCATGAAACACTCAACTGGAAAAGTAAAACTTTTGATTTGAGCACTTTTATTTACACTCCTTATAGTACATCCCATTATATTTAAATATGATGTTTCTGTGCTGTAATTTATATGTTTAATAATGCCTCCATTTTTGGGGTTGTATTATTCTTTTCAAAAAATAATTGCCATAGAATCTATATAATGAAAAAAAAAATGCAGACGCTGCACTACAAACAAAACATGTTCCTCTAGCCTTCTTTTCCATTTTAACTGGCTAGCTTGTTTTAAAATTGAACTTTGTTCTGATTAGATATTGTTTATAGGGATTAAATGTTCCTCTGTTTTCACCAGGTGTATGTATGTATGTGATTTAAAGGGAGCTTAACTTAGCCAAATCGACAAACTCCCAGAGTCAAAGCAGAGATAGCAGCTACTAAAAGCTGCTGGCTAGTTACATTTAACAGTTTCAGTTTAGCTGGTGGGGTTTTTTTCTCCATCATGGTTGAATTTAGCTCATCTACCTCATTTACTTATGTGAAATAACAAACCTGAATGACCAAGTGAGTAAATTTAGCTTTAGCTTAGGCTAACCATGTCTGTCTCACATCTCACCAGCTAGCTTTAACTTGATAAAGCTCTCTTGCTTTAGCTGTCTCTCTATGGCAGAGTGCAGCACGTGTGATAAGAGCCTGCAGTTGGTTTTCTCGGTTTTGTATTTACTACAAATTGTACAAAATGACACATTTCTATGGTATAATATTTTTATATAGGCAGATGTCAGAAAGTCTGATTCTGGTCTTAACTCAATTCTGACCAAATATGTAGTTACTGCGTTTTGCCTTTTAGGGCAGGGTAATCTGTTTTCTCTGAACTGTAAACCACCGGTTCATTGGACCACATGGTGTCCTGACATGCATTTTCAGGGGATTATGGGTACTTGCTCAAACACGCATGACAACATCCAGCTCAGATGAAAGTTGTTCAAGACATTTTTTTCTTTTTTCGGATGGAGTGAGTCAGTTTTACAGTGTAATCTTTGCCCAGCAGAACGAAAAAGAGGTGGAAGGGCACATCACTTTAATTTACCCGATAAATTAAATTGTACCATAATCATTCCAGGATGAGTCACATCTTCATTAGTATTCATCCATCGTTTTTCTACATTTTTCATATCGCAGTGCATGTACCATGTTTAATAATGTTTTAATCGGTTGGAGGGATGATGTGTTTTATACAAAAGTCACAGCAATCTGTGTTTAACTTGCAATTACTCAATTAGCAAAGATGATCTGAAATGCAGAGATGTATTGTCATGCTTATACTGAACTGCTGAATTCAAGCAATATTTTTGTGATGCCTTTTTAGCCATGGCTGAAGGAGCAACTGTAACTGTCTCTGATTTCTCATACAATATACAGCAAGTACAGTCAGTTTCAGTTTGAAATCGCTGTACTGAACTACTTACGTTATGTATCTCATTCAGTTTATATTCAGTTGAGGTGCATTTTTAGTAGAGGAAAAAGTCAAAAGAACAAAAAAACAGCTACTTCTGACAAATATTAAAATATGTGGATCCTTTTTGTCAGCAGTCACAACGTGAATATGTTCTGTGAGTTTGCTGAGTTGCCAGTTGTGAAGCCAGGTAATATAAACAAATATCATGACTCTGGAAATGTGATTTCCGCAGAGATAAATTGCTTACCCCCTTTGAAAGAGATCCACATTGTGAAACTTGTGCAGCTCTACAGAAAACTCCAGTGTTCCCTGTACTTCAGACATGATATAATCCCACTCATCACCTGTCAAAAGAGAAGTAAATACGACATATCAGACAAATAAGCAAAAATAAGAGAGAATCCACAGTGAAAGATAAGAAAATGATGACATTTCTAAAACTAGCTCGTACTGTTATTTCTTCTTGTTTGCTGAGGTGATATGACTCATGCAGTCCAGTGTGGAGAACAGACAGTAAGACATACACAGACATCTTGGTCTGAATATAGTTATCACCATCACTGTGAACAACACCCTATGATCGACTTATTTCAGAGTAAAACACTGATGTGTGCAACTGGAAACTGCTCTCTTTGTTGTGTCTTAATAAGACATGCTGTGAGCTCATTTGAGTTCAGCTTCTATTACTGTCAGCCCTTTGGTACATTGTTACCATTGTATAATCAGTAGGATTAGATCTATGTACTGTATAGTTCATGGAAGACATTGAATATCAAATACTCTTCTTTGTACATTTCAATTATAATTGTATTAGTCTATTATGTTTTTAATGTTTTTATTTAAAGGCCTAATTCATCGAAAAGCTTCTTCAGTGTTTCAGGGTAACGGCGGGGAGGAAATTAAGGTGTCCTTACTCTGTCTGACAGTTTAATGTGCCCCACACAACTTGCGGGACAAGTTCCCATTAACACAAGAAAAAGGGTGATTTGTCAACCACAGTGTCTAAGTTCTACCTGTCGCTGTATTTTTACTTGTTCTGTGAGTTAAGCACAGTTGAATTGAACCAAAAACATATTTTTTTGTGATCAGCTTTGGTCACACAACACTGAAGCCCTTGGCCTTGTGGGGAACTCACTCTTGTCCAGGTACCTACATCTAAGCAAACGATGACAAACTAAACTGCTAAACAATGTACACATTCAACAATGACTGTTATCTTTAGGGCCTGAGAGACAGGAATACTGGCCCATGTAAACATGCTCAATTGTCTCAGCTCATTGCAGGCAAATGCTCATTGTGCCTAAATGCATCAGACCATTGAAAATGGTTTTCTCTAAATGAACCTGTGACCAACATATCCCAGACTTGCTGAAGCCTAATTCACACCCATATGAGGAGTGTTTTCCATTTGCAGCAATTAAAGTTCAGTGTTTCCCCAGCAATCCCAAACATGAACCATCTTATTTTACTTTAAATCCACAATGTTTGAAACCATTAGATGAAAACATGGACTTTATACTCTGCAGCATTCAGAGAAAGTGCTGTGGAGGCTGAAATGCAGTACAAACGGAGCTGCCACCAACCAAAAGGAAATGAAATGCTGGCAGTGTTTACACTAAAGTGTCTCAAATAACCTCTCATTGAATGCTTTGAAATATAATCCTTGCATGTGTGCGGCATTTGGCTAGTGTTGCTGTAAGCGTTGTAAATACTGACATGGAGAGTCATTACTAGAAAGGAAGATGCACAATCAAGTGTCATCACAGAAACGGGAACAAACACCTTTTCAGAAGTGCAACTTCACATGTGCAGTACCACCAGTCCTCAGCTTAGATGACTTAAAAGCACTGTTTCAGTCCACTTTCTTTAAGCAGTTAAGATTTATCCAGACAGGCTGGTTTTATTACACCAGAGCTTAGACACTGGGGTATTGTGAGAAGTTAATTCGCTGCTACTAAAATGCAAAAGTTCCTGCTAATAATTACAGTTAACTCCAGCTTGCAGATATCCTGTGATCACAATCTTATTTCATTCTAACTGCTTAAATTTGAACTTGAAAGTCTTTTAGCATGAAGACTAACCGACATGATTGGCAAACTTAATGCTGTCTTGCTGGAGTGTAATCTTCCTCAAATCAAATAAAGAGCACAGAGCTGCTAACGTTACCCTAAAGTCTGATAACATCCTGGACTGGCTTCTGGTGAAATACTACACAGGTGTGTTCTATAGTGAACAGGGCTTTTTTAACCTGTGACCTCATAAAGTAGTGTAGTTAGGTAACGATGAGCCCCTTGGCCTTGTAAACTAGTGCTTGGTTACGACTGTAGGTTGTAAGCTAGTTACCAGGACATGCTAACAATTGCATCTTACGTTAGAGCGTACAAACACTGTTTAATCCATCCCTTACACTTTTGGTTTTGGAAAGGTTAAAAAATAAAAATGAAAAATGCCAAATACCCCTCTTACTATAGCCCCATGCACACCGCTGTTCGGGGAAGGGTCAATTGTTTATGTCTCAAAGGTTCAATCTTGCATCCACAACTATTTTTTAAATTCTAATTCAGTTGTCTGGAGTGAAGGATTGGGTAAAATTACTTTGGTTAAGGGTGTTGGTAAGTGTTTGGTCTGGGATTTGCTCCCTTGAATGTAAATAATGTCCAGACTAAGCCAAAAGTCAGTTCTGATATGTTCCTATGAGCAGAGAAATGTATTCCAGTGTCCCTTCCCAACACCAGAATTGCATTAGTGCAAATAGGGTGAGTCTAAGGTGTCTTTTCAGTTGACAGGGAAAAAAATCTCCTCTCATAGGCTCTTATACATGAGATGTATAGTGTAGAGAAAGAAGGAATCTTTAATAAAACCTGAACCTCTGCTTTCCAAAACCAGCAGTCTAGAGGAGAATATAAAGGTGACAATGTTTATGTTAAAGCACATGAACATAAAAGCAAGCAGCACAGTCAAACAGTCCAGGGAAACACAGTAACCTTCCCCAATGTAGTACATTAGCTAGTCACTGCTGGAAATGGCCCAAAGAGACAAGAAATGACACTGACTCACTGACTCTGCATGTCGTGTCACATTGACACACACTTGCCACACTTGGAGCTCCATAAGAGTGAAGCTTTGTGTGTGTCAGGGTGACCACAAATGACGGCGGCCATCATAACGTCGGGAGCCTATTATAGGTTGTTTGATGTGAGCATGAGACACTGGAGTAAGTATAGCTTGTGATTTCTTCAACGTTGATTAAGCTAGCCGAAGCTGCTTCATTGCTTCCCTAATTCAAGCCAGCATCCTAGTTATCTGTTATGTGCTGTCTCAGAGACTCTAAAAAGGAGCTGCTCACTTCTCCAGCAATGTGTTAGGTAGGCAGTAAGGAGGAGAATGAACACTGTGTACTTGATTAAATGGAGGCTCACAGTCCAGGGACTTGGGACTTTCTTTCCCAGTAAAACAATCTCTACAGATACGGCTAAAGCACACATACTACACTACACTACATACGCTGATTATCTGCTGAAAATTCATCAATAAATGAATCAGATCAGCAAGGCACACACCTCAACACCCACGCTGACTGCTTCAAAGGCATACAGCTGTCATTCATCTAAGGATATTTTGTGTTTCCTTTGACAATGACAAGGATGATCATGATGATGACACAACTCATCAACTGCAGCATAAGACAATGTGGGTTTACTCTTATTTTCATATTGTCAAATCCCATGAAAAGACAAAAACTAACAGCACAGTATGTTTGTTCATGTCTATATTCATGCCTACTAAAGTGTGCAGTAATATTTTAAAATGTTTTTTAAGGCTTAGGGTTAAAATACTTGTTAGTGAGAGAAATTCTTTGTTGTTTTTGGTCTTTTCAGTGGATTTTTTGACAGAAAAAGAAAATGATCAAATATTGGCAGCCTTATCTTCTTAGCAGCATCTTACAGATAAAAACTTTCTTTAGGCTGATCTCCGTAGACCTATTTTTAGACTATTTCAACCAGGATCTAGTATTTCTCCACCAGGATTTTACAGGGCTTTGAAACAGAATTTAGACCTTCATGTTGGGAAATAAAAATAACTGCCCCATTTACATAAATCTTTCAGAAAACGGAATTGAACAGCATTCAGAATTAAAATAATTCAAACATTTTAGAGACTTTATTTTATTTCTGTTTCCTTCTTTTTAAAGTAGTGTAAAATACTTTAGATTTCCATTAAATCAAAAGCCATTTTGATACTATTAATGTTTGACTTTTTTTAGCAATAGCCTTTCAATGTATTGACATTCTGTAATACCTTTCTATAGCTTTCATTGTTATTGGCAGAGTCTGCCTGCATTTAAATAGCCTCTACACTTACCTACAACATGAGTTTGTTTGGCTGCACTGTAAACAGACGCACCAGTTGCTCCTCGGCTGTTCTTCTGACAAGCTCAATGAGTGTTTGTTGCCCCCAGTATTATGGAACCTATAGTATTAAACTGCACTTAAAGATAACAAATCAACCGGGACTGAAATCCTACAGATTACAACTTTAAATCTGTATCTATTTCATAATAGCTGTGACTAGCTTGTTTCTGATATTTGAGCTGTGTGACTCCATTTCTACTGCTGAAGTTGGCATGAAACACTGCTGAGCAATCAAGTTAGTCATTTCCCTACAACACCAATGTGGGACCAGGGGATTTCTTGAGCCCCGTTCACCTCTCTTTTGTTACACAAATCCAAATTAAAGTGAATGCTGTGCTCTGATAGCTGCTGCTCTCCCCCACATAGACCTGCACAACCTATGGCCTAGCTAACACTTATAATTTGCTGCTTCTGCACTTTTACAAACTATCTCTTTCTGCTTTTCTAGTTGCAGCAAATCATTAAACACTAATCATTACAAAACAGCCATCTGCTGTCTGATTATTATTTAATGCTCACACACACACGCGCACACACACACACACACACACACATGCTAGCCTTCTTGTAGGTCTAGAGTTTGCAGCTCCAGTATTTCCTCCCCCTTAAGGAAAAACTAAAACTCCTGACTGCCCTTAAGCTGTGCTGTTGGTGTCAGCTCAGTTGGGAATGCCGATTGACATCTCCAATCTCAATTTGGGGAGGATGAAGAGCCAACACGTTCATAGTGACTGAATGTGGAATGAGCAGATTTTGCAGGCTACATAGGTGTCGTTACACAGAGAGTCATTGTGTGCCCCGACTGGAAGCTGCTTTATGTGTGCACAGCTCAAAGGGCCGGAAATTAATCTCCGGCTTTATTCCATTCATTAACATCCAACTCCTTCTGCAGAACACAATAACAGAAAAAGCACTATCACCAAATATAAGGATATGTGACAAAGGACCAATGAGTTACAGCAAAGAAATGAAAAGGAAATCATGTAAATGTTGTGAATTTCCAGCCAGGTTTTGAAGTATTTTAAGGATATTAAGATCTGTCAAATCAAAGTTACAGTAACAATATTTCTTTTTCACTATGTCTGACTTTAAGGAAGAGGAATCTGCACGCTGGATATGTGGAGACAGAGCGTCCTTTACAGGAAAGCCTTGAGCCAGCAATCATGTGGTGGCATAATCTAGCATTTGCTAAAACCTTCCATGATGCTGTATTAGGCTCTTTGTTGTCAAAATGACAATGCCAAATCCCCGACAAGGCAAAAGAAAAAACAGGCCAAGTGGCCTGAGTTATCAAGTTAAATGAGTCCGAGTAAGACTTTGAGTGGATGAGGCCGGCATCCTTGCTATCTCCTAATGAGATTCTCTTATGATCAAAGAGCCATTCTGCAAAAAAAAAGGCAGATAAAGTCACCAGCTGGAAAATCCAACATTCACTACCTCTAAAGTCTTTTGTAGTGTTTGGAGAGCTGTTAGAGATAAACAGATTTACCATTTGCATCCACAACTGTGATTCACTTGTTTGTATGGGAACCGAGTGCGGGTCACTGTACACTACACATTCAAATGTGCATGCGCTCTTCAAAGAATTGGTCAAAAAGTATGAAGATGGCATTAGATTGAATTAGTTCAGTTAACTGCTTTGAAATAACACAGTTAACATGGTCTTGTGGTTTTCTGCTCTGATGAAAATGTTCACATCAGTCACATGAGGGCCTGAACTCGTGATCTGCATTACTGTATGAACAGCCTTATTAACTGTAATCTGTTTAACCTTGCATCACTGTCTACTTCTTTTCTTATCCTTTTGAAGGCTGCTGTGACAACTCTGCAGTGTTTCCGTTGGAAGTGGGAGCTTTTCGCTTTGTTCAGTTTAGACAGAGTGTAGGACTATTTCAGACTACAGCATCTGTGGAAAAACAGCTAATAAACAGCACACACTGTACTGTGGAGCAGCTTTGACAAACATCATTGTGTGCCATAAAGGTGCCAGCTTAGTTTGTCAACCTAAATGTAGGCTAATTATACTGTATTTAATTTAGATCACTCTTAGCATGAGAGTGCTTGAATATTTTTTTTATTAATACCTTTATTTTGAAAGGCTCGTTTGATTTAAATTTTCCTTTTTTGCTTTATGTGGTGTCTTTAAGTCTATTTACACAATGACACATGCCCAATGTTGACCACACATACAATAGGTCAGACAAAGACCCTTAGCTGCCATATAGAAGTAGCACATATGATGTCCTATAAATTAAGCTAAATTCCCCATTAGACTCTACGTTTCCTGTAAGAACCATCCTCATTCAGCCTGACATCGCAGTCTACAGTAGCAGCTGTCTCTGCTGTAATGTATCAACAACGGGCTTCCCAATCCGCACGCATGCAGACACCAGCAACCATCCCACTAAAGCAGAATGAGGGTGTCACATGTAGAATAAAAACAGCCTCACCTTAGCAGTGATGAAGGGTAATATCCGCAGAGGGTTCGGTTCCAGACTTCACTGAGTAAATGGCAATGTTTATACCACCGCTTCTCCTGCTGCTGCTGCTGTTGCCATGGTTATTCATCCAGACCCTGTATGTTCTGCAGTCCCCTCCTCTCTCTCTCTCTCTCTCTCTCTCTCTCTCTCTCTCCTGATTTCAATTTGGGAAAGTGCGGCAGCCTCTGTCGCGGAATCTGCCTTTGTGTTTATCCTGCGCGTCCGCCCCGCGTTTTGCAGACAATACACATAATAGACTGTGGGGCAGTTTCATAAGGGGAATATTAATAGCCAGCACCCAGTCAGTGTGTGTCCTGCTGCTGCTGCACTATAGTGTGTGTGCGTGCGTGCGTGCGTGTGTGTGTGTGTGTGTGTGTGTGTGTGCGTCCGGCGGGCGAGCTGACGTCAGAGCCTGCTGAAGAGCTGAAGTGCAGTTGGAAGTCACCATGCTAAGAAACAAAGGATGAGTGTTGTGCAAACAAAACATTAATGCAATTGAATAAATGCGGTTGTCACGTGACTTGGAGGCCATGGCAGGTTGGTACAAGCAAAAATAAAGTTTTTCCATTGTTGAGTTCCCAGCTTCAAATTATAACTATAGTTGGTATGAAATTGTTATGTCAACACTGTGATATTTGGTTAATGCCCATGGACACCCCATCTGAAAGGATTGATGTTTAAAGTTAGACTAAATGTAGTTATCTACAAAATTACAAAAATATTCTCAAAGTCTGGACTTCCACTCTTGGCAAAGCGGACAACTGCCCTGGTGCCCTGAGGGATTAGGGTTAGTCAGTGAACACAACAGACATGTTATCACCTCACAACATTTACTTTGGCGAATGTACAGTACGCTGTATTTTAGTCTCCACCAACATAAGGGAAATATCTGGCTGTTTTAAAGCTAAAGAGCTAGCTATGTTCACCAGCTAGTTGCTAAGTTTGTCTATCTTTTGGTGCTTGTAAAACCAAAACAATGAGCTGAAAGATGCTAAAACGCTCTATAAAGCTGAGGGGGGCTGCAGAGTCAAGTAATTCTCTGTGGGCTCTTAAAGAGTCTCTGTATCTAATCTAAATGTAATTTTAAGACATTTCATAATCTCAGTGTTGTGTTATATTTGTTGCATATTCCTAAATGGATGTGTTGAATCAAATGACCACACTGCAAATCTGGGGCCAGGTACTATTCCAGCATAAAAACATGTTTACACATTACACAGTGGTAGGTACAGGGGGTTGATAGGGGCCCAACAGCTCCTAAGTGCCCTCTGGCTTGTTAATGTGGCTAAGTGCAGTGAAATGTGGTCATATGTTGCCTATGGTTAAGGATAAAGTCAAGAATTCATTTTCCTACAGACAATAAAAGGTAAAGCATGAAAGAGCTCTAGAATAAGTGAATTATGGGGCAAGAATATGAATAACTGTGTGTAAGTGTGTTTAATGCTCTGTAACTGTCCAAAGTGTGTTAGTCAGGAGCCTGATGGAAACAGTACTTGATAAAACAAAGCTGAAATTTAAAGAAACAATGTTATATTTTTGTTTCACCCTTTTCAGGATCCAAGGAGTGAAATGGATCAGATATCTAATGTAGATTTAATTCTTGGAGAAACCGCATATCAGCAAAGTAACAGTGGACAAACAACCACTAACCAGCACTTTGTCGTTTGTTCCTGGCAGTCAGGTACTGCAATTAAAATGCCATCTGTCCTGGTTAAACAACTCCTCACAGACTAATCACTTGTCAGATAAGGGGGAGGGGAGGATTATGTAACTACAATGAATAAAAATGTCCATGACACATAAGCTGTTGGCGTTGGTAACTGTGTGCTTATTGTCAACAATAGGACAATAGGAAATGAGTTTTCTCTTTGGGTGTCTCTGATGCACCAAATGAACCCATGCAGGATGACTGTTTTCCTCCTGTGTTCCCAGCTTCACCTTCTCCTTAAAAAAACCCAAAGTCAATTGCTGCTTTTCTCTCATGGCGTTCTGCCATAAGCTCTGCGCACTCTTGATTAAGAGAGAAGCCCTATTGATTTTGTTTTTGTTTTTTTTCAGATGGTTGCCAGAGCCCAGATGACCATATAGTCTGAGAAAGAAATTTCATAGAGGTTACACAGCAAGGACACCAATTTTCACACACTTCCATATCAGACTTGGGTGATTATTTATGGGCTATAAAAGTGTAACCGCAGAGGATAACAGTGGGTGCTGTGGTTATAGCCTATTAGCTGCATTTTGCTCTTGATTTCATATGGCAGAAAAGTACTCTCTGGTGATGTAATGTAAAGAGGGGATGATCACAGACACACCCACCTTATCCACAGCTCAGTCCATATTGTCAATGAGAACTATGACAAACTAATGTAGTGTACAGACAGGTGACAAATACCAGAAAAATCTGAATAAATGAACGCAGATGCTTCCATACAGGGCACAACGGGTCACTGTATGGTTTGATGAGTATGAAAATGACGTGAGTCATATGCTATAGTCTCAGCAGTCACCAGATGTCAACCCAATTCAACACCATGGGAGATTTTGGAGCGACATGTTAGACAGCGCTCTCCACCACCATCATCAAAACACCAAATGAGGGAATGTCTTTTGGAAGAATGGTGTTCATCTCTCCAGAAGAGTTCCACACACTTGGAGAATCTATAAGTACATTTCCATCCACCTGTTTTTATGTACATTTTCAATTTTGCAATTTCGTACATTCTCAATGTACATTTTCAATTTCCACTCAGATTTTTTTTCTATAAAAAAACTGAGTGGAAATGTATCGACAGAATGCGACAAAGGAAACAGGTTTAGCGAATAAATCATGACGTCCATGAAGCATGTGACTAACCCTCCACTAAAGAGAAGAATAATAGCAGCAGCGATGTGGAGCCTGTAACCTTCCACTACATTAAAATATGAAACATAAACACCATATTTCCATCACATTTTCCACATAAGTTTTGTTCATTTGAGGTTTGACTGGCATCTCTTCTTCTGCAATGGTTTAATGGCACCCAACTGGAGCATTAGCTCCACCAGCTGTTTATCTTGATGAACCAACTCCCAACATTTGCAGAAAATAGGCTAGTGGATTAAAACACACATTAATTCCCACTTTCTTTCTTTCTTTCCGATTTTCTGGAAATTCTGTTAAAATCTGCACTAAATTCAAATCACCTTACCAAAGACATTTAATTTGTCACCTGTCTATACCTAACTAATGTACATTTCTGCCAAAAGACTCAGAAGATAATATTACAAACTAACTAACTATAAAACTAACCATCACTGTCTTCTTGTTACATTTACTCTGCCTGCTTATCTAGTTTATCTTCTAGAAGTTAGAATTAGAAGCAAACAGTAACCACAGTTTCTGCTGAATTTTGTCACTTTGAACATTACTGTTTCCTTCTCCAGTTTCTATGCTAAGCTAAGCTAAGCTAAACACGTCCAGACTCCAGCTCCATACATTAAGCGAGACTAACTTCTAAAAGCAGAAATAACATAGTCCCAGTGTCCCCAGTGTCCGCTGTTCAACAAAAGTTAAACAAGCTAACTTTAAAGAGACGTATGTTTCAAAGTGTGTTGACACTCGGTTTATGACATGCTGATTGCTTGCTCACATCAAATTAGCTCAGCTCAAATTAGTACTTATTTTCTGGCTTCAATAACTGCTGTAGTGCACAGTGAACCCAAATCTACGCTTCAAAATGTCCCCTTACATGCATAGCTGCATACAGCTAGTGGCTATTTAGCATTTATATTGACTGCATGCTTTCCCATTTTACCTTAGGCTACTGTCTTACTGGCTTGCTAACAACACCGTCAGCCAGCTGTTTGTTTAGGTCAAGATCTTTAAAAGCTACAGCTACATAAATCTACACCCACCACACTGTACACTGCAAAGCTTTTACTGCATCCAAAACCTACCAGGGTGCAAAGGTGTCCCTTCCACATAGCTTTTATTTTGGTGGACCACAGCTTGTTGTTTTAGCTTTGTGACTCCTGTTTCCACAACAGTATCAGGGCCTTGGCGTATGTGACTCCAGGTCACAAGTGTGCTAGTCATGGGGCCTGCCGTGTGGATGAATAATCAAACTGTTTTCTCTTTCCCTCTGCCCGCACTGTCTGTGCCTGCTCTCTCATTGTGAGCATGAGCTCTCAATTTTCCAGGCTTGACACATGATCTCTCTGCCAAATCTCTGGGGAGGCCCAGTCACTGTATCATGTTTCCCTCATGGCTCTCTCAGACGAGCATTGTGGTGTAGCTACAAAAACAATCAATTCATGCAATATGATACAGTAACAAATACTTCACCTTTTATATTATTGGTTGTAGTAAATTGCAGAGTCTCAGATGACTGTGAGGTTATTGATCCCTAATATCATATCATCTAGCAGGGACAGCAATTGCCAGGATCCATAAACCAATGATCCAAGATATACACACAGGGAAACAGTCTCAGGAATAAAAATATAGGAGATTCTATGCTGTGGCATGCACCCTCTTGAAGAATATGTCCAGTCATTATGCTCCTGGACAGCAGTGGTTATCACTTTTTCAGATCATAGTTGCCTTTCCTTCAAAGCAGGTGTTTGAAGCAGAATATGTAGCACATTCATGCTTTTATTAAACACATGTCATTTGCTTCAGAGGGATCTGCACCCACTGGCAAAGCGGATCCTGTCACTTCAAAATGGCTGCGTACCATAGACGCTGAAAAACCTTTCTGGGATGAGAAAGTTGTACCTGTAAGAAACGTCAAAATGTCTGTACAAGCTAAATAAAGTCGGAGCAGTAAAGAACTGTCGCTGCGGTTTTTTTTCCTGATTTGGCTTCATGTGAGATTCCCGCAGCTCGTTTTAGGCTCTCAGATCTTCTAAAGTGCAGCAAAAGTCACAGATCAAACGCCATGGAATCAATTACATAACATGCAGGATACATAAACAGCATGACCGCCTGAGGCCCTTCAGGTAATAACAAGGCTTTCTTCATGTCAACACTACAGGCTAACAGGCATTCTTCAGCTACACTGATGAGTACACGTGATTATGAAATCCACATTTCATCACTCACTGGCTGCTTCTTCCCTATCCTGACGATAATTATTAAGAGAATTACATACAGGCATATGTGTCATTAGGAGACACTGTAAAGAAAAGAGGCAGTGGGGTGGGGGTGGTGGTAGTGGTGGGGGTTACACATAGAGGCCCATGGGCTTCTGCATCTTTTTAAGTGTTGGTAATAAAAATGTAGTCACCACCTCCTGAAGAACTCCTGGCCAATGGGAACCCACTGAACAAACTTTTATGTGTCCTCAGAAAATGCTTGAGCATCCCCGCTCCTCTCCGTCAGTCCTCAAAATGCTCAGGTAGGACTGACTTTCAGTGGGGAATTTTCATATCTGTGGCTCCTTCTGCTCCTGCATCTCACCACTGTGCCTCGTCGCTGAGCCTGTCTGTCTCCCATCACGGAGGGGAGTGAAACATGGCCCTCCACAGCTCTGGTTTGACAAGGTAAATATCTCGCGTTGTCATGTCTGTCAGGGCTCTTCATCAGCAACCTTTGTTATTATAGAAATGACTAAAAAGCTCAAAGACAAAGACCCATTTCAGATTGGGTATTCACTAATAATCTATTTTTCAACTTCATTTAGAAAGAGGAAACATCTACATTTTCCTCTGTGCAGCCCTCTGACAACTCTGTGACTTTATGGCCGCAATAAGATTTGTAGTTTAGCGTAGATTAAAAAAGCTGGTCATTTGCCTTTTAATCTGGCCCACACAAGCACACATGCAGCACATAAACCTCTACTGCGTGACATTTCAACAAAGTAAAAGGGGGAAAAAAGCTCTTAAGTGATAAACACCAAGCTTCCTGTCTTTAGCCCTTCAGTGTTTCCATTTAATGTGTTGGAAAAAGCCTGAGCGAATGTACGTTTGATTAATGCCTACAGCATCATCATCTATTGGTCAAAGTCTTTGTGCGTACATATTCTATCAGCTTTAACGTGGCTGAATTGTACAGCTGATTGCTTCATGCTCAAGTGCGATCCATTTTGGGGTAATTGAGACAAATGAGAGAGCAGGAATCATGCCAGGAGTGTTGGCTCGCTCTCAGCATTCTGGGAGCACCTAAGGGACATCACAACATGGGTGGCAGCAAAGGGAAAGTCCCATCAAACGTTGATGAATGTCAGGAATTAAACTAGATGACATGTCATTACCTAATTGACTTGACTGATTGATTTCATGACGGGACATTTACTGGAATATTTTTGGGGATTTTTTGTTGTCTTTGCAAGTGTTTTCTTCCCTTTTGAACTGTGACAGCAGCACTAAAAAACTCTCTGTGTGAAACCACAACTCTAAAACAGGACCTTTTTAATCTTGCAGTATGTACATTACACACATTTATACATACAGTAAATGTGATTATAACAGCAGTTCGTGTGGGTACGTAAAAAGTAATAATTTAAGAGGCCGTGTCGGCAGCTCAAAGCCTACATTAAGACAGCTGTCAACTTTCTTAATCCATCACTCCTCAGATGGCTTTCATGTCATTACTTACAGTGAAAACTTACCCCTGAGGATTTCTTTGCCTGCTACGCAAAAAACTTCAAGCCGCAATTGTTTTTCCAAGGTTGTCGCTGTATTAGCGTAAATGTGAGGACAGATGTCACCTGAAAAGAACTATATTAATTTTGTACCAAAGGAACAAGCAAGGCTTTTGTTGATTTTGATTTTGATGAATCTTTGTCTTTCCAACCTTTCCTTTTCAAATGACATACACAGAGCTACATGTACCACTACATTGTGAGAAGTGAGTGGCTTATTGTACAAGTATGTGAGGAGATCCTTTAAGGAATAGTACACTTTGTAGAAAATAGATTAGATTTGGTCCATATTGATGTTACTTATCTTAAAGGAATAGTTTGATATACTGGGAAATACACTTATTAGCTTTATTGCTGTGAGTTAGATGAGAAGATTGATACCACTCTCGTATCTGTATGTTAAAGATGAAGCTACAGCCAGCAGCTGGTGTCACAAAGATGTGTCTATCTGTATCTGTGTGTGTCTTCATCCATTGCTCAAAGCAGCCTAGCTCTTGATTGTCTTATATGGAACTAATTTGCCATGAATTCTGAGTAAATCATTTTTTCAAACTAAAAACCACGTCTGACTAAGAGACTGCATCAAACCTCTCAGCTCCGTTCACTCCAACACAAAATGTTTGCCTTCTCGAAGAATTTAGTGACACAGTTACATAGACTTTTTACAATTCTACTGCCGTTAGCATAAAATCCCAGCGCAGTGCAGAGCTGAGAGGCGGTGGCTTCTTAATGTGGCAGGGCTCGCTGCTAACTCGTCAGTTAGGCTCAGGATCTAAACTAAAACCACTAACGGTGTTCTCATCTGCTGTATATTTACAAAGGGTTACTGTGCTCTCTAAGAACTCTCTCATCGCTTGCTCCATAGTATTGTTAGCAAACCCCAAATTATGAGCCATGTTTTCCTCTTTTGTGTCATTTGGGACCACTGGTCAGCAGGTGTCACTGATTTGTTACTATGTGTAGAGTTAGCCCTGGGAGTAGGGTGGCTAACTTTTAATGCTTATAATAAGTCAGTCTCTATTGTTGTGAAAATGTCTAACTAGCGTAACTTGCATTAAACTAATTTGTGAGCAAAATTTAGACTGGCCTAACAATACAGACCAGTCTAAAATATCTGAAACAGGCTCCAGGAGATAGTTAGCTTACAATAGCATAAAGGAAGCAGGGGGAAAAACCCAGCCTTGTTCTCTCCAAAGGTGAAAAATCAGCCTACAAAGGCTTACGTGAAAAAAATGACAATTTGTGGCTTCACAGGTGGATATTTTTTACCTCTGCAAAGCTAAGCTAATGTCTCATTGCTGTAGCTTAATATTTCAACAAGTCCTCCAACCTATACGACCATATAGGTCATTTGTTCCTAACCTCTAACACAACCCACAGGAGTAAGTTAGAGATATGTCGACAGAATAGGTCGTTTGTCAGTGACTCCCAGAACAACATACCGGTATACAGGCGTACCGGACCTTCGTCGTCATGGTAACAATAATAAACACGTGGTTAACGTTGTGAAGCGGTCGCAGTTTGGTTAGGTTTAGGCACCAAAACCACTTGGTTAAGTGTGGGAAAAAAATCATAGTTTGGGTTAAAATAACTACGTTAGTAAGTTAAGTTACGTGACTTGACGTTGCGTTAAAATAAGTCAAGGTTGACTTTTGGTTTCACATGGGACACGAACAGCGGTGTCCTGGGTGAAACTCCTCTGTTGTTTGACCCATCCACCCAAACAGCCTCACCAGGCTTCTGCCGTTGCCCCCGTCATAATTACTTACGCCACTAGAGGTCGGCGTACATACAAACATAAGTATGGTCTGCTGCACAGACGACCTATACGGCCATGTTTTTGGGGAGGACAGTCTCTCATATTTAATGGACAGATATGAGAGTGGTATTGATCATCTCATCTAACTCTTGCAAGAAAGCCAATAGGCATATTTCCCAAAACATCAAACTATTCCTAAATAACTATGGGTTTGTAAATATGAAAGCTTCCCTCTTGTCGCATTTCATCAGTGATGTGTCATTGCACCAGTCTCCACTGTAGATGGATTGGCATAGAAGGCAGATAGCCAAACCCACTGGGGCTCTGAAGATGCCCCTTTAACGTGAAAGGCATAGTGTTAGAGCCCAACGCCTTCTCTGAAGAGACCTTGCTGACTTAGCCATTAGTCATTTCTCTGACAGTGCACTCACACACACACACACGTGTACACATACTCCTCAAGGAAACACACACATTTGCTAGAGAGTTTGCCCTCAGTAACACCTCCACTACCTGATTCATTTCTCATATTGACGAACTACCACCTTTGCCTTTGGAAAAGAGTCCTCACTATCACTATCAGTCATGTTGATGATGGATTTGGGATTGCTGTGGAAAGCTGTCACAACTCAGGACACATATAAAAGAAGCTAAAAGATGGGAGTGCACTAATGCTAGTGAAAGTGCGGACAAAATGTACCACTGTTTAGACGCTTGTACTTCTGTGTAAGATCCTTGGAAAAGCTGTATGGCTATTGCTGTCATTTATCATTTACCCTCTCCAGTATTTAAAAGTGCACGTACAGATATTAGGCTGCTTGAGTGTAGCAGACACACACGCCTCCACAACAATAACCATGTTTATTTATGCATTTAGTAAATGTTGTAAATAATTTGGAAGGCTTGTAGTCTTTTCATGTCCTCAGCAAGAAAACTATCCTGAAGACAGATGGGAGTTCTGGAGAAAACACCAGTCTGCTGAGTAACATTAGATGACGTCCAGTAAAATATTAAGACCAGATTTATAGTTTCTGCGTCTGCGTGGCGCACATTTCGTCATCTGCCCAAGAACATTGCTCCAAAATGAATTGGAGTTTAACTTGAATTAAGCTGGTAAATGATAGGCCATGTGGGACCTGTACTGAAATGCATCACAAACATGGTAGAAATAGTGTTTTTGTGTGATAGAAGTAATAATCTGTTTTGTTAAATTCCTAAAAATCTATTTGTACTGTGTGTACTGTTCCACCTGCATGTGATGTGTCATGACTTTCTCACTTACACACGTCATTTCCCATTTACACTAATCTTTTCTATCTTCACTGGAATGCAACGCAAACACAATCTGAAGGAACGACGTAAACCTATTCTTTCTATTTATGTGCTCAGGATGGGCACAGAGGACACCAGCAAAGTGCTTCATGTCATCCTTGTGGTGTTTTATTGATTCAGACTCAAAGAAACTGTCAAAGAGAATTAGATGCATAACTGAAAACTGATTGTCTCCATCATTCCTGAACAGAAAGCAACTGCGGCATCTGTCGATGTCGGCGTACTCCCCTGCCTGTATGGCTCTGCTGTCCCTCCTCCTCGCTCCAGCACTTGGACGTAAGTCACCCACAGTGCAGTGCACAATCATCACAAAATCAGTGTACTGTATACTGCATGGACGCCACGATTACTGTGAAACTGTTTGTCTTGTAAACACAGACATAGAGGAGTCAGGTTGCTGTTAACGCCCGGATGTTGTCTGTTGCTAGGTCATTCTCTTTATCAGAACTCTCAAAGCAAAGGCCAGAAATAGCAGACACTCTGCTGGTCTGTGTCGTAGGATTAAATCAGATTAAATGTCCCTTCTGATAATCACAACAAGCTCGTTCTCTTGCTGTTGTTTGGGGACACAATAAATCTAACGTGAACGCGCAGTGAGTGCCAGATACAGTAGGTGTACTGCTTTGAGAAACTCACCTCATTGTCACCGCGCACACATGCAACTGCATGTGACATCTTAATTGTGGTTCATCTCCCACTCATTGCACTAATGACTGGCTTTCTGAGCATAATGCCGCGTCAGGCAGTAACTTTAACAACTTGAGGCCCACATGCACAGTCAGACAAGTGTTTAGTGGTAGTAAATATGGGATTATAAATACCGTCTCACCGCTTTATCTCATTTCTCAGCAGTTATGTGGTATCTGGGAACGGCTTCCAGATGTGTTTTGTTCACGCTGCTCACTGTAAATGAGCTGACTCAGGTTATTGACTGGGGAGGCCCTCTGGCTGTCACCATCCTCGTTTCATGGAGGGTTTTTTGAGAGGCTTTTCCCTCTCAACAGCAGTGTAGCGACTCAGGGATAGCGCCCTCTTCTGACACATCCCAGGAATTGATTTCCCTCTGTATATAAATAACCCGCTGACAGTGAATTCTTTGAGTTGTTTTTTTTTTTGTTCCCATTTCTTGGGACCTGCAAAATGTTGTATGCTGTTGTTTTGGCACTGAATGAGTTTATTCTATTAAGTATAAGCTTTCCTTAATTGACACATAATTTATATTGGCGCCTGTTTGTTAGTGGCAATGAAAAACTAGGCCAGTCTCTTATTTTGTAGATTAACAAAACAAAAACTCTGTCAACATAAAAGTATAGATTTTTCAAACGAATGAGAAACAATAATGATGAAAGCTGAAATCAAATGGCAGCGTGATGCATTGCAGGTTGTAGTTTCCACCAAAGGAAACTTCCATCTTGATAAATCATACACATAAATAAAAAGGGGCTCGCCTGCCATATTGACCTTCTGAAATGTTTCCGATGACATACAGCTTTGGCCATAGCTGCCATATTTATCAACATTATGGTTCCATCTCTGGTGACATATTTGGATCACAATGGGTGTCTGAGCAGTCTGCATTATAAATCTCAAAGACTATGTTAAATAGTCTGTGTTCATGCTTTGGAATGTGTGAATATGTGAAACAATGTAAGTGTTGTTGTAAGAGAAACTTACATTAAAAATGCACCGCAGTGCACTGTGATGTTAATCCACTCTGACATTAAAGACCTTGTTTTTCCCTTGTATATGTCTCCTGGAATACGCCAACTGAATTAAACTGACCGGTAATATATTGCATTTGTCGAATTTAGCAAAGAACAGGCGTAACAAGATTATGGCTTTTTTTTTTTTTTTTTTGTTCTATCAGAACTAGACCTCAACCGATTGGATGGTGATACCGTCTGCCCACCAATGAGAAGCGGACAAGATGACCTTCCAGGTAATGACCTATGGTTGGGTTGCATTCAAACAAAAGGAAAAGCAGAAGTTGACGCTGTTGTAAAACCACAAGCCTAAGTCTCAAAAATCCCTAAAAAAGAAAATAGACTATCCAAAGGAAGGTGGTAAGTTTAATTAGTTGAACAGGGTGGGCTGCCTAATGCCTCAAGACAACTTTAGATTTCAAATGAGGCAAATAAAATGTTCCACTTGAGCTTTACAGAAATTTTGTTGGAACAATTCAAACTCAGCAAGATTGTAATTGCTCACCACGGCCCTGTTGCAACCAGTTCACTCCCTCAACACATCTGCGCACATTCTGCTCTGTGGTTTGAAAAAGTAATGCATTGTTGAAAAAAAGTTTATTTCACATGGGATTCATTATCGTTTTATATTTTGTTTCCTCAGTTTGCGATCTCATCATAAGATTTCTCATACATTTCCTGTAACTGTGAAATAATTATACCATTATCATGACATGCTCTGATGCTATGCTTAGTTACAATCTAAGTTTTTAGCCATGCCAGCAGCTTTGGGGAAAGCAATGTCGGCCTGTCAGACGGTCGATCTGTCCACCACTTTGGTCCAGAAAGAAATACAACAACTATTAGATGGATTGCCATGAAAGTTTGTAAAGACATTCATGGTCTCCAGAGGATGAATCCTAATGGCTTTGGTGATCCTCTGGCTTTTCTTCAAGCACCACCATGAGGTTGACATTTGTGGTTTTGAGTGAAATGTCTCAATAACTGTTTGTATGTGTTACGCGCTCCCCCCCTTTTTTCCTGTGTTCGCTCTCTCTTCTCTTTCTCAGGTGTTCCTCATCGGGGAATTACGGCTGGTCCTATTTAAGGGAGGTTGGGAGAAGAAGCAGACCCTGACCTGTGGGGTTCTTGTTTTTGTTGGTTCCTTTGTTTTGTTGTTTTTTTCTTTTGCGGAAGGAGGATTTGGTAATTTAGTATTTGTGACTTTAGTTGTAGTATGTCCTTAGTATTTTATTTGGGTAGATTAGGAAGGCTAAGTTCTGGGTCTGACGGCCCATCATGTGGCTGGCCCAGACTTCCTCTATTTTTTTCTTTTGTTATGTTTGGCCAGACCTCCAGACGTTTATAGTTAATGGTTATGTTGTATTATTTGGTTGATTAATAAAATTCTTTTGTTTTAAGCAAGTTAACCATGGGAATGGTATTTCTTATATATGCTACTGGCCACCTGGTGGAGCCAAAGGTTTGAGTTCAGGTGGTGGCCGTAACATATTTGGGGGCTCGTCTAATCTGGTTGTGCTGGGCGTGTGCGTGTTGGTAACGTTGCTGTTCTTTTTGTGCACTGTGCTTTAGGAGCTGTTATTCCTTGGGTTCATGGTTTAGAACACTGCAGCTGTGTAATTTGATCTCTTTCTCTTGTGTTGTATGGGGATGCTGTTCTGAGGAGTGAGTTGGTTGTTGTTGTGGCGTTAGTGGCTGGCTTTGCGGTGTTCTGGACTTGGTTAGAGAGGTAGCTATGGAGTTTAATTTGGAGGATTTTGTTGGTAGCCTGACGCGTGTTAAGTTGGAGGTGTGTACTAAAGAGAATCTGAAACTCATTGTGGAGAAATTTGAGATTCCTGTTAAGAAACAGGTGGTGAAGGATCAGTTGTTGTCTGCGTTAGTGGAGCAGGGATTGTTGGCAGCTGGTGTGGATGCGCAGGGTGTGGGTACTTCTCCTAATTTGATGGAGGCGGGGCTTACTGAACAGGTGAGGCTGAGAGAGCTTGACTTGGAATTGCGTTGGTTGGATCTAAAAGAGAAGGAACTTGATCGTCATCTTGAGGTGAGGAAACTTTAGTTGTAGTATATCCTTAGTATTTTATTTGGGTAGATTAGGAAGGCTAAGTTCTGGGTCCGACGGCCTATCATGTGGTTGGCCCAGACTTCCCCCTATTTTTCTTTCTTTTGTTTGGCCAGATGTTTATAGTTGATGGTGGTTGTATTATTTGGCTGATTAATAAAATTCTTTTGTTTTAAGCAAGTTAACCATGGGAATGGTATTTCTTATATATGCTGGTGGAGCCAAAGGTTTGAGTTCAGGTGGTGGCTGTAACAATATGGATTACCATGAAATTAGGAACTCAAATTCAAGCCCCCCTCCGGATGAATTGTTCGCATTTTGGTGATCCCCTGACTTTTCATTTGGCGCCATCATCAGGTCAAAATACCAATCTGTCCAGTACTTTTGTTTATGACCAAATGCCAGCAAAACTAATTACATTCACAAACTTAATTTGTACTTTGTTTCTTGCTAATTCACAAATGTCAGCAGGCAACATGCAATATTTCTTCAACTCGATTGAAATCATTTTGGTTAGAGATTCCCATGTAACTGTTTACATGAACGCTAAATAAAGGGATCCATTTAATCAGAATATAACTGTTTTTTGGTTTTTTTTGGACATGTGCAAAGTGATACTGCCTGCTGTGAAACATCTAATCTGCTGGGAATATAACAGGAGAAGAAGGGTTTTTCTTGTTTTCACGTTGTTTCAAGCCTTTCAACCATCGATGTGTTCAACAATCCTTAAATCTTTTGAGATCTCCAACAAAAGTTTTATTAGCCACATAGCAATTGTTTTGCTGCCGTCATGTTTCTGTTCCTCATCGCCTAATGTTCCACCCCATGTGGGGCAAACTTGCGCAGGAAAAAGTAGATTTATTCCAGCCAGAGAGAAACGATGGGATCAAGTGTTTACATGGTTGTTAGGCGCTAATATTTCCCTGTTGAACAAATTATCAAAGGTTTGTACCAACCCTCTCAACCAGATGGATAATTCCTTACTATCAGTCAGTTCTGATTGAGGTGGGTACATGAGGCTTTTTCATTCTAACTAGGTTATTATTACTATTATTACCACTTGCTGACATTACCACTTAGTTCAACCTCACAGTGCTGCTAGCATGGCTATAGACTTTGTCTTAGTCCTAAGTCACAAGAAAACTCCTTACTGTATGTTGGGATCACAAAGTAACTTTATCATTATTACCAGAAAGTAACATATTAAAAATATCATCTTCTGTGAAAATCAATTATTCATAAAGATAAAAACATTAACTTCCTGAATTTGCCATCATCTAAAACATAATTCAAATCATAATTATATACATGTGGAAGCATTTTATTATACGCTCCCATTATACAGTAGATGATACTGAACTTTATACTATGACTGTCATCATATATGTCATACATTGTGCATTGTAGGTTTTGATCTGATCACCCAGTTCCAGCTGGACGTGATCTCTCTCATAGGTGTGAGGAAGGTGGATGGCTCTACTCCACTCCAGGTGGCCTACCGCCTCGACAGGGAGGCCAACTTCCAAATTCCAACCATGTAAGTACAGTAAAGGGGGGTTTAAAAGAAAACGGATAAAACGCACGCGCACACAAATGTTGAGAGGCAGCAGTGGTCTCCTGATGCAGGTGTTATATTATTATTATTATTATTATTATTACAGGTCCGGCACAGATGTTACTGCATGGCGAGCAGCGTATAATTGGTAAAGAAAAAACATGTCTGAACCTATTTGGCATCTCTTAGACACAAAGGCGGGGGTAGAGGCATTTTTGTGTGTGGGTTTGGAAAAGCTCAAACCCTTCTTAAAGCCCTTTTTGTATCGACAGGAAATATACAGTAAAGAGACATATTTCACAGACAGCACTGACTCCCTGTTAAGATTTCACTAGTTTGTAATTAAAGGTTAGTTGTAGCAACATGGCTGGATTATCCACGCTTGGGGACCCTGGGGCAAAAATAGCTGTGGGCCCCTATTGAGATATCCCACCCCCTTTTTAAAAAAAAAAAAAAAAAAGTATGTTTTACGGTTACGGGCATTTTTTTTATTTATTTTTTTTTTTATTTTTTTTTTACATATTATAGACTAAACATTGAATTGATTGATTAAGCAACAGGTTGATTGATAATGACGACAATCGTATGTTGCTTTCCTAGTATGTAATACTAGATTTTGGAAAGGTGTACTCCAGCTATGTTGTATTGCACTTCCATAAAGTTGGAGCACTTGTAAAAGACAAGTTTACAAAGAATGGTCAAAATTGAAGCAGCAGAGGCTGAGATATTCTAACTTTTAGTCCCTAGAATGAGTCAAGGTGTTAAAATGCTGTACCCCACCCAGTTTGTGATGCAGGGAGTCAGTTAAAAATTTGGTGTGATGACATCAACAGGGTAATTTTTTTCAAACTTTAGAAAGCTCCCCCGAGAGACAAACTGAGTAGTACTTCTCATGACGAGTAAACTCAACTTCACGTGTGAAACTGGCGCAGTGCCCCTACTTTTTCAATCAATCAAATGACCAAGAATCAGATAACACATGGTGAGCCTGAGGGCCCTTTGGGGTCTCTTTATTGAACACAAGTGAAAGGCACGCTGTTCAATACATAATTTCACAAAAGTGGTTTCAGTACAGAGTGTGCAGGTTAATGGCTTAACCACTTTACATAACCAGAAACGCCTCCTGGTGTTTCCCAGTGTGCCTGATCCAGTCCTGTCTTGGCTAATCTGTTCCTGCAGGCCAGCTTTCCTTAGCCGTTATGTAACTCGTTGGCACCCTGCATCTATGCCAGTCGCGCCTGTCACACTGAATGTAAATACATGTTTATTTCCCCCACAGGTCCAGTGGCACAGGCTGTGCTTTGAAGTCCAGCCCTGCCAGCAAGCTTATCCTTTTTTTTTCTGCAGGACAAAAGCAGCACATACTTTAGACTTTCTCACCTCAGGCAAAGCTAGAGCGTGGTCTTCATTTGTTTTATTGGCTTACAGGAAACTATTTTTATTGCCTCACCTTGATTGTTTACAAGATGGTAAAAGTCCAGCTGCAGCGCCCATCTATGAATGCACCACCTGCTGAGAATCTGGCTTGTTAAAAACACAGACTGTGGATGCTAACCAGGACTGCATGTTATAATTGAAGCAGTGATTTATGCACTGAGGCAGCCCCTTTCACAGTATCTCATTTGCGATATAATAGCATGCCTTAAAACCTACTATTGTTTCTTTGAAGCATGTAGCTTTAACTTTAGTTGTGTTTGACTTTCAAAGACTGTGATGGCAAGGCTTTTGAGATATTTTTATCCACGTGTTGCACTTTGATTTGATGAGTTTTGCTGAGTGGTGTTTATTCTGTTATCATGAATTAACTTTGACATAAAAAGTATTTTGAGAATTATAGGACAGAGATGTCTTTGAGCTTTTCCTTTGAGTGTCATTCAATAAAAGCATGTTAAAATATCTCTTTGACGTTGGGCGAACATTGTACCCTGATACCTCAGCTGATTTTGAACCCCTGTGCTTAATTTCCCTCCCAGGCTGAACTTTCCTCGTGGCTTCCCTGACGAGTACTCCTTCATGGTGACCTTCCGCATGATCAAGAGCACAGTGAACAAGGTGTGGAATGTCTGGCAAATAGTGGACGAAGACGGCAACAAACAAGCCGGACTGAGGCTGAATGGCGACCAGCAGGCTCTGGAGTACTTCCTGATGGGCGCTGACGGCAACCTGCAGACCGTCACCTTCTCTGGACTTTCAGTGCTCTTCAACACCAAGTGGCACAAGGTGATGATTGGCGTGGAGCGCGACCAGGTCACTCTGTATGTGGACTGCCAGCCTGTGGATCAGAAACCCATCAAGGATAAAGGCCCCATCAACACAGAGGGAGACACTCTTATTGCCAGGCTGGATGCTGATCCCAACTCCTCCGTAGTGGTAAGCGAGGATGGAGAATTGCCTGCTGCATTTAATCATGCTCACTGACTCTCCTTACAAGCTCTATCAGTGAAATGGTGCTCTCTGCGTACAAACACGTTTCAAGTTTATGTGTGCTGAGCTGTGCTATAATTCTAAAGTGCTGCTGTCAAAGCAAAGCTGCTCAGCTGGGTTCCAGTGGAAAAAACAGAAACTTAATCCTTGCAGAAAATAGCATTGGTGGAAAATGAAGCTCAACAACTCATAGAGGGCTTTGATTCAAAACTACAAAGAAATAACTGCCCCATGACGAAGCATTTCAAAATTCTTTGTCAATGTCACATCTTAAAATGAATGCATAGTGTTGCAGTAACATTAACATCTCTTTTCAGTTTGAACTCCAGTGGATGTTGATTCACTGTGACCCAAAGAGAGCCCAGAGAGAGAGCTGCAATGAGCTGCCTGCCACCGAGGTACAGTAACAAGGACTCGGATCTGCTCAGCATCTGCTGTGGTTTGTGGTTTCATTCAGGTTGATGGGGCTTCCAGCATGCTGAAAGAAAACAGGGCAGATATGCTGAGATGGAGTTACAGAAGTGTAACAAATACTCTGCCAAGCAATTTCCTTTAGTCCAGAGGTTGCAGTTCATCCAAAACAATTTGCAAGTTGGTCAATTTAGACTTTTTTTTAATTGTCGAACAGCAGATTGGAGTTGTAGTTCTACAAACATTTCTTGGAGGCTGAGCTACTAAGGACCAGGCAGACATGATCTCATTGGCTGTGTTAAACCTCAGTGCATGGAGCCAAAACACAAACACTAGTTAGCTAACTGGCAAACTTTAATACAAAGAGGAAGTTCGATCCAATGAAAAGTGTGAGATCAGAAACTCAACCTGCATAGTGTGCAGAATGCCAGGTTTGTGTGGTTTCCATTTCATTTTAATTCAGCACAAAATACAGCATGTGCCACTTGTGTTAGTTGGCAGCTTCTGCAAAACAGTGTTACCACATGTAGCCCACCAATAACGATGTGGTTTTGCATGGTTCAATCTAAACTGAAGACTTTTCCCTTCACAAAAACTTGGAAAAGATTAATTAAAAGTCTCAATGATGAGTACATATTATGTAGTATGAAAGACAGTGATTTAACAGGTTATGTATGTTACCCTGCCTGAAATAACTTTTGTAGTCCAGGCACACTACCTGCTGTTACTTGATTATCAGCTGACAGGATTGCAATATAACACGTGCCTAGCCATGGAAATACTTTTTTAAAAATCACTTTTTTACTGTATTTGCTGTGATGGAGGGTCAGCAGGCTTACTAACTATAGGTGACTATTACTACCTCAAATTTAGAAGGTCAATTAGCTTAACTAGCTAACCAAGATAGTTTACCTTAGCATGAATGTTTTAAGCTAGTAACGTCATAAGTTAGCTTAAAATTTTAGCCGTGCCTCATTGACATGAATTTGACTGCTGGACGCGGTTCATGCAATCCAAACAGCCAATACACCAACTGTACAGACATTAGCTGTAAGCTAGCTAGAAATGGACGCACCGACCACCGTGTAGGACTCTGTGTGTTTGTGTTCAGCTCAGCCTCAGACTGAACTCAGAACTCGCCAGGAACTCCAGTTCTTCCTATTATTTCCCTCCAGCTATATTCCCAATGCACAGTGTTTTTTTGTTTTTTTGTTTTTTTTTTGTTTTTTTAACCCTCACACGAGAAATTCTGCAGTCAAATGACCATCTTGTCCTTAGGTGAACGCTCGCCAGTCATAAACATGGCCGAATCTTTCAGCATGAGGGTGGTTAGTACGGAAGCAGAGAACAGCCTTGCTTGATATAATTTTTTTTAATGTCGTTTTCTTGAGATAACGAAATAAAATGAACTTGTGATCTCGATTGCAAGCACGGCCGTTCTTGGCTTCCGTAAGTTACAGATCATTCAACAGTGTAAACTAATAGCAATCGGTGAGAAAGTATTTGATGGTGGCAAGGTTGATTTACATTTTTATATATAAAAAGGAGAGTTAGGCTAATGAATAATAATGAAATGAAAGCACACACACATTATGTAAGGCTGTAAGATTTATGACATTCATAACTAAATATTATCTTCCATTTCAGTATAGCTTTAGCACAATTAATGAGATTTCTGCCTCAGAAATACTGGGAGCCTATAATGAAAATGTCACTCTGCTGTCTCACATCTCATTCTGTACTGTCTGCGGGGCAATGAATTAGCATTAGCTAAAGTGTTTTTATTCAATCACTTGTATCAAGATGCAAATATCCCTGCACACTATTGACAGAAATATTTCCTGGTCTGGTGCGCTCTATTAGATTTCAGGCTAACATTCCTGCATCCAGCTGTGAGGTGGGTCTGTACATGGGGGAGTGTTGGTACTATGGGCTGTATATTCAAATGACAGCATGATATATTCTACTACTACTTCTATGATTATGAACAGGTGCGCTTCTGCTGACACTTTTGGTGAGGGTGGTGTGACTACTTTCACTAACTCTCCCTTTATCTGATTTCTCTTGCTTCTTCAGATGTATGCCAATGCTGAGGTATTTATCTATCTACTCTACTTTCTTTTTGCGTTGTGATTTGAAGCCAATAATCTACTTCAGTGCTTCGGTTGCCTAATTGCCTCATTGCTTTGTTCTAAATCTAATTCGTGGTGGTTTGTTTGCTGTTTTAGGGTTGTGTTGGTAGACCATTCATACATTTCTACACCAGATCACATGTGACCAGCAATAAAGTCTGACTGTAAATCAAGTTGGCACAGAGATGTATAGAAATATACCTGAATGTCCCAAATTAGAAGCACATCTGCAAAAAGACACATGAATGTTACAATTACCTCCTTAGTCCAAGCATTTGTTTTATTGCTTTAAAAGCATAATATCTCAAATAACATTTGGTGTTGTGTAAAATATTTCACCATTGTGGATAAATGATTTGATGACTGCAATCCTTGATGGTGTAAGTTTCATTATTTCTTTAATTAAAAGCTGTATTCATAGTTTTTATTTAGTCATTTCACTGTCAATTGCTGACTTGTTGTCTCCACTCTCAGCCTGACAAATCAGCCCAAGGCCCCCCAGGAGCCCCTGGCCCAGAGGGTCCCCGAGGGCCCCCAGGAGAAGACGGAAGAGATGGAAGAGATGTAAGTATTCCCTCCTTGATGACAGCCATTCTTTCTTAAAATCGCTGCAGTCCTTTGTCTGAATCACAAGTGTTCTTCTCTTTATGTCTCTGCTTACTTTAACTATGTTATTTTATTCGTCTGTCCAGGGTCTTCCAGGTTCTACTGGCAGTCCAGGCATTCCTGTAAGTATGGAATGCTAAATGATGTACTGGCAGAATATTATGCAGGCTGTTGATCCATTCTCCCTCTTTTTGTGCTTTTGTTTGTTTACCATGTGATACCTCAAGGAAATGATTCACTTAATCTCTGTGTTCAAGTGTTCACAGAATTTCAAAATTGATTTGTTGAAGACAATATGACTTGGCATTACATACTATTTTTTTAATTCTAAGATGGCACTTTTTTTGTTAGGCCAACCCAGAAATGTTTACTCTGAAATTGCAATGAAAGATGAGGTCTGTAGCAATCAGTGGCTTTTGATATTCTGACATTTTGTAACCAAGATAATTTAGATTTTACACATTTTTAAACCACAGTAGAATTCTACAGGGGCCTGAAATCCAGACACGATCCCACCCCATAAGCAAAGTCATTTTGTTCCTTTATTTCTTCAACTTGCCAGACTAATGCAACCCATTGGTTAAATGATGTCTCTTGCGCTCTCCTGACTTGGCATTGTACATCTATTAGCAACACATGACAGAGAATCTGCTGTCAGAGAGAGGAGATACATTTCCTAATAAATTACACTAAAACCCTACCCAAGTCCTAAGCTACAAAACGTTCCGAACCCGTCCTGAACCTGGCAGGTCCTGAGCATCAGGTTTGGTTTGGGCTGATTTGTGGCATAAAGCTTCGGGTAACGGCACTCTAAACCACACTGCATTAAAATACAAAAAGTACTGTAGAAAGCCAACATTACACAATTTCAGATTTCAACATTAAGATGCTAACAGTTTGTCACAGAGGAAAATGTGAAGCTGTTTTAGCCTTATATTAACCCTCTTTTTTATGCATACTGTAAACTCAAAACCATCCATCAATCCATTTTCCTGTGCTCATCTGGGGCAAGGTTGCAGTGGCAGCAGGCTAACTGTGAAAACCCACTGAATGTAATGCAAAGTTCGCCCCTTTTCATTTTCATTTAACATGCAAATGAATTGCCTCCCAAAGCATTGTGGGATAGCAGGCAACAGTAGACTGACCAGCAAGGAGTCGACAGTTAAAAAAAAAAATTAATTTAAGTCAAAGAAGCGTGAAATTTGCCTGAAAGCTTCATAGTGATTTGCTGAAAAACTGACAAAACAACAGTGATGCAGTGGTGGTCCACAAAGGTTAGTCCTTACTTCCCGTGGAAACACGTCTATGGAGAAGATCATTGTAGTTTCTGGATTTCCTTTTATATATATCCCTTTCTTCCAGGATTACAAAAACACTTGACACAAAGTCACAGAAATTCTCAGTCGTAAGACGATGTTTGCTAACGAGCAAGCTACTCACTAACGTGCTAACAGGAAAGCTACAGTACTTTCTAGCTGTGAGAAGTGGTGGTTTCAAGTGATTTGTTTGCTTCTAGTGGGTCTTCACCTTTTGCAAGCTAGCCCAGACATCCCATCTATGTCCTGGGAAACCCCTGGGGGGAAAAAGAAACTGGCAATCTGGTGAAGGAACCTAAGTTTGAGGACTACAGTAACCATTGTTATCTCACTCTCTTTCAGGTGAAAAGACATGGAATTCAGTGCAGGGATCTAGCCATCCTTTCAATCTGCTGTACTGTATGATGAATTTTACACCCTTTTAGTTTTCTTGAAAGTCAGTCTTCTTGGATAACATAAATAACGCCACAAAATGTATTTGCCCTGATACATTTTGACCTGACCTGACCTGACAGACCTGAAACTTTTTAACAAATGTTCATGAAGCCCTCCCTTGCCGCCTCCTCCCTGGCTGCACTGAACCTAGGTTGCAGTTACTATTATTAGTATTATATTTGTATGTGCACATATATATGTATCTTCTTTTTTATAACTTTTTCTTCTTTTTTTATTTATTTGTATTTAATTTATTTATCATTATTATTATTATTATTATTATTATTATTATTATTATTATTATTATTATTATTCTTATTCTCCTCCTCTGTCAGTTATCGTTGCTTTTTTCTTGGCCAACCCATTCGTTATCTGCATAGCCTTACACAAGCTTGGGTTGTGGTTGATCTAAGAAACAACGAGAGCAGCCCACCTATCATTGATTAAATGTTGACTGTCGCCTCCTCTGTGTATCCTAGCAACAGTGCGGAGAGATGCAGGAAGAAGATAAAGCTGTTTTATTCCTGTTGTGTCTGTTTCCTAGGGCAGCAAAGGGGAGCAGGGGGAGATCGGTCTTCCTGGACAGAGAGGTCTGCCTGGCCTTCCAGGAGCTGCTGTAGGAAACACCACCTCATCCACTGACACACACTCTTTATTATATCTGCCAGTACTGTCTGTGTGTGATTGTGTGTTTGTTTTCTGCAGGGTTCTTCTGGCCCAATGGGTCCCAGAGGGCCTGTAGGGGAGAGAGTGAGTAACTATTTAGATCACTTCTAAATCACCCAGTTATAAGAATTATGATATTTACAAACATAGACAATGTTTTACCTCCTGATTGTAGGGACTTCCTGGCTTTCCTGGACCTCCAGGTCCTCCTGTAAGTGGAAAAAGCTCTTATTAAAGCAACATGCATGGATATTACACTGTATGTGACAATGAAGAAACTACCAATACTTTAAGTTAATCTATATCTTCTATCTCTTGTTTCACAGGGCCCAGCAAGTGAAGGACCCGCTGTATGTGTTGGCTACATCTTCTGTTTTATTGGGAAATAATAATGTTGAAATGCTTATACATGGCTTACAAGTGAACGTGCTGCTGTATTACCTGGTGTTTGTCTGACAGGGACCACCGGGGAAACCAGGAATCCCAGGAGATGAAGGAAACATCGGGCCTGAGGTCAGACTTCAAATTAAAACACAAGTGTGAGGGGACAAAGCAAACAAACATCTTTAATTTGAATAGATGATATGCACCAATGTGAAAATAGTCAGTGGTGGAAAGTAACAAGTAAATAAGTTGTACTCAAGTATTGTACTTAATTGTGAAGTTCTTGTACTTCATTTGAGTATTTCCATTTTATATTACTTTATACTTCTTCTCCAGTACATTTCAGAGGAAAATATTGTACTATGTACAACTTACTTTAAGATTTTAAATAAAAAAACATGTACTGTATGTTTATAATTGTTTGAGGTTCAAAGAGGTAAAACTAGTGTTCTTATATTGCTGGTTTTCTACTCTTACTAAAGGACCTGAGTACTTCTTCCACCGCTGAAAATAGTTGAACCACTTTAAGAACCTTGTTTCTAAATATGATTAGTTTAGTTTGATATTTTGAAGATGCTGTGCTTGGCTGTATATCAAACGCTTTCTTATGCGTTTGATATCAAATGTTATATTTCCTGTACTTGCAGGGTCCACCTGGACTCAGAGGGGCACCCGGCATCGCAGGGCCAGCTGGCCCTCCTGGTCCACCAGGGCCTGTGGTACGAGCCAGATCTTACCCATGTTTTGTTGACGTCATTGCTTTTTCAAACATTTCATACAATACACTTTCCATGCCAAAAATTACAAGTATAATATATAACCAGTCATTTATTATTTGGAAAACGCCCCTGAAACAGAGTTTAGACATTGGGATGCTAAATCACTCCATACATCCTCTTGTGGGGTGTCATCAGAGGCTTCTCATAGACCTAGACCTTGTAGACCTGGTCTAAAATACTACACTATTGTATGACTGATTGTATCATGTCAAAGTTGACAAAACTGAATGGTTAGTATCTGCATGCATTTTAATTAAAGTTCTCAGTATCAGCCACACACTGTATATTGACCATCTGCTGAACAGATGCAATCCCAGTAGACATCATACTAACTCGTCATCTCTATCTGGACACTTATGATTTCACATGGAAATCTGAGCTCAAGAAATCATACGTGTATGATCATGTTGCATGCAGTCTCTTGTCATATTACCTCTCTGGGAATTTCTGCTGCAGTGGATTTATGTGGACATCTACACACCGCACGGCTTGTTTTAGATGTCACTCTGCTGTGTTTTAGGGGCCGCCTGGTGCCAGCAATGAGGGAAGTGGGGAAGCTGTGAGTGTTTATACTGTCTTACACACTGCCAAATGTTTCATCAATCAAATGGAGTCATTGAAGTTAAGAGACTCTGCAGCAGCCATGCTCGTTGAGTGTCTGACTCTTTTGTCTGTCCCGTCTCATTTCAATCCTGTCTGTCTGTGTGTGTTTGTAGTGTCCTGCTGTCTGTCCTGCTGGACCACGGGGAATGGCTGGGCTACCAGGAATAAAGGTGAGGAATGTCAATGTCAATAAAAAACAATATTTTTTGCACTTTTTAGATTTAGTTTTATACAGTTGTGAGTGAGGTCATGTTGGTAACTGTTCCTCCTGTGGCCTTTACAAGGCTCAGAGGACTTACAGTATTGAATTCTAACAATGTGATTCCCAACCAGGGGTACTTGTACCCCAAGGGCTGCAGTTACCAGGCGGTACGTTTAAAATTTTCCAACTTTTTATATTAACAAAAAGCTCAAAGTAAAGAGACTGTAAATGGTGGAACCAACCAGTTTCTGTCACTCCAAATGGCAGTAGTACAAATGCAAACTTGGGCAAAACGACTAAAAAAAATACCACTAAACAATACCATGAAGCCATCCGTTCGATCAACCAGATAAAGGGGTACTTAGGCCCATCTGACAGGGCTGTGGGGGTACGTCGGACAAAACGGTTGGGAACCACTGGTCTATGTGAGGCAAATTGGATATTCTCTGCAAATTGAATTTTAGCCATGCTAAGGAATGTTGGTCGGTCGGTCCACCCCTTCACTCCAGACTGAAATATCTTGTCAACTGTTGGATGGATTGTCATGAAATCTGCTCACAGGATGAATTATTATAGCTTTGGTGATTTCATAGAGTGCATCATCAGGTCAAAATCTCACTTTGTCCAACAGTTTCTGACCAAATGACTGCAAAACTGACTGAACATTCCCATCAGCCCTCAGCTTTGTGTTTAGTGCCAATTAGCAAATATAAGCATGCTAACACACACAAACTGATGCGAACAGTGCTTGTTAAACACCATCAAGTTAACATTGTCATTGTGAGCTTGTTAGCATGCTGACATTTAGTTCAAAATTACTTCCTCACAGAAGAGCCAGTGTGGCTGCATTGGTCTAGTTATAAATTAGGAGAAGAATGGACAATGCTAGCTGCTGGAAGGCAGGAAATCCACCAATAATTGCTATTGAAATTTTTTTTTTTTTTTTAAATGTTTACATCCACTTCCGTTGGAGGAGAAACTCTGGGATACATTTAGACCTTTAAATTTGAAATTAATATATAGGAACCTTAAGCTGTGACTGTAATAAGATAAAAATCTAATATATTTGTTGAAGTATAATACAAAACGGAATTGATTGTTGCCTTCAGGGACACAAAGGTTTGCCTGGTGAGCCTGGAAAAGATGGAGAACCTGGAGCGAAGGTATGTGAGAGTGAAAACAGAAACTTTTCCAGTAACCGGTCATATGTATGGAAAGAGATTGATGCCAAGAACAACTTGCACATAAATTATTTGATTGCAGCCTATAAACAGCTTAATATGATTATCTCTGTTCTTGCAAATTTAATAAACTTGTTCTTGTTTGTTTTTTTTCCACAGGGAGAAAATGGAGCGGTTGGTCCTCAGGGGCCAGCAGGTCACATGGGAGATGATGTATGGAAGCTTATTCCTCAGTCACAGTGTGTTATTACAGACCTGCATGCGTCTCTATGGGAGGAAGTGATATATATTTTTAAAAATGCTCTTTTGTCTTTTCAGGGGCAAAGAGGGCCCATTGGATTCCCTGGAACCCCGGGAGAAAAGGGAGACAAAGTCAGTTAAAAAAACGTTTCATCACATTTTCTCTAGAACTTTTTTAGTGTCATCTACTAAGGGCTGCTTATAAAAAAAGAACAAATTAAATTGACTGGCATGTGGTGATGATATAAACATTTGTAGCATTATATTTGCAGATAAAAAAACTGACTCCCCTCTGTTCGTAGGGTCCTCCTGGTTTCAATGGCGTCCCAGGACCTACCGGCCCACCTGGAGCTCCTGTAAGCAGTCTTTATTTGATCAGTTCTATGTCCTCTGCTCTTTGGCATTCACTCTCAGAGCAATAGGGCAGGGTGTAATTGAAAGTTAACCCTCCAGATGTGCCTCTGATTGAATCTCTTCTCTCAGGGTTTGGAGGGAATCCGTGGACGTCAGGGTTTCGAGGGGCCTAAGGGCGACCGTGTGAGTTCTACACTTCAATTCTTGATTTTACTTCTAAATATTATCTGAATGGCTGTTTTGGTTAAAAACTTTGATTTTGATTAGGGAGCTGTGGGACCTCAAGGAGAGCAAGGCCCTGCAGGGGAAAAAGGGGACCTTGTAAGTACGCTGATGGGATTGAATGAACTTTTCCGTGGCTCATTCGTTCTTTAGCACGCCATTGTTTAGAGAGTTAACTGTGTGGTGTAACATTACAGGGAGAGCCTGGTAAAGACGGCCTGGATGGAATTCCTGGAGTTGATGGAGCTAAGGTATTCAATATCTTTATTTTTACCAAAAATATCCTCATCATGACTTTCCTCTGAGATCTTTCCACTTTTTAGGGTGTAAAGGCTGCAATACAATGTTTAGACCATCATGGTACATGCAGCTTAATGTGTGAACATCAGATGCTTCAGTTGCTAACATTATCCAGCATAGTGGTCATACCACACCAAGAAAGGTTGTATCAACAAAATGCGTGTGTACTGAATTGAGCTTATTGCTTATGAACTGAACCTTGCGCATGGACTACAATATGTTGATCTAACTCTATTCATTATACTTGTATGCATAAACTTCTACTCAACAGGGAGAGTCTGGTACTCCTGGATCTGTTGGTGTCAGGGGGATTGTGGGTATTCCAGTAAGTCCAACTTCATTTTCATTCATTGTGTTCCCATATCAAAAACTGTCTGTTACACTTTACAGTTATCTTATAAGAAGGGAAATCTAGTGCCAAGAGAACATCTACATTTGCCTGTGAATGGTCAAACGGACTACAAATAGCACAGTAGGAAAAGGACAGTATGTATTATACCCTTATCTCATGGTTTTCTAAAAGAAGCTATGCAGTTCTTTTATTTCCAGGAGGGAGATTTTTCAGATGAACTGCCAAGGCTTACATGAACTGCAAAGTGGGAACTTTTTCATTGTAATTCATTTGCAAGCCACCTAGCAAAATGCAATGTTATAGAGCCTCCACTACTGACATTTAAAAGGAGGTTATGTGTATGTGATAGAATGAATACATATGTGTTTTGTTGCCATTATGTTTAAAAGTAATGGACATTAACCATTACACATAGGTTAGCAGAGGTTTGTGTTCTAGCTAGCGGCATGGCTCTATAGAGGCAGTGTCGGTCTGTTGGTCGGTCCACCTTTGGCCCAGACCGATTTATCTCAACAACTATCAAAATAATTGCCATGGAAAGGTTCCCCAACGATTAAACACTTTGGTGATCTCCTGACGTTTGCTCTAGTGCCACCATTAGGTTGACTTTTTAGGGAAATATCTCAACGCTAATCTAAGATAGTAAACATCAGCATGTTAGCATTTAGCTCAAAGCCTCGCTTTGCCTAGTGCCGCGTTCCCGTCACATGGGATGGATGGTAGAGATGGAAAGATGGTTGTCATGTTAACCAACTCGGTTGAGTTGATTGTGTGAGGATAAAATACTGTGCATTTTTGCCAGCTCATTGACTGTTAATATACTATGAATTCTGACATCCCACATAAACAGGATTGAAGGGTGTAGCAGCAATAACACATTGATTTTCTGTTTTCATATAATGTCTCGTTGCTGCTAGGGGCTGCCAGGGAAGCAGGGAGTAGTTGGACCCACTGGTGCAAAGGTAATTGGAATCATCTCCTATTTAATGAGACATGTTCACATAGTACATCCAAAATTATATTGCTGCACTATTAGACTTCAACAGAACTCCCTCATTGCAAGCGACCTGAGCCAATAGAATTGAAAATTTAATATAAAAAAAGACTAACCCAATTCCTGTTGTGGCTTTAGGGTGATAATGGTGCTGAGGGACCCATCGGGCCAGTTGGATTTCCCGGAAAGACTGTGAGATTCTCCCATCAAGCCACCAGTCACGCTCTAATTATATTCATCTGTGTATCTGTTATTTTCACTCATATTTTCAAACCCATGTTTTCATATAGGGTGACCCTGGAAAAGATGGAGTACACGGGAAACCAGGAGATAAAGGAGCAACCGTGAGTTGACATTTACTTTTCAATTTATGTGTAGGTCATTTTAGTGTTGGTTCCTGCTTTTCTGTTGATTTTGGTGTTTAATGGATGTTAGTAGCACTTTGTATAGAAGTTGATTGTAAATTGCATCTGTAATCAATTTGCAGGGTGAAACAGGAAAACAAGGGCCGGTGGGGCCTGCAGGTCCTCCAGGCATCCGGGTGAGAAATTTAAAAATATAAGATTCCATATCAGTGGTGGAATGTAACTAAGTATATTTACTCAAGTACCATACTTAAGTACAAATTCAATATACTTTACTTGAGTATTTCCTCAACTTTATACTTCTACTCCATTACATCTCAGAGGCAAATATATAGTATATACTTTTTACTCCACTACATTTATCTGACAGCTTTAGTTACTAGTTAGTTTTCAGATTACATTATTAATGCTAATGATTAATTTAAGGATTAAGTGTTCCTTTATGGGTATCTCCTACTTCTTAAGCTAAATAAACTGAAAATAGGGCTGTCTTTCTTTGTTGACTTTTAGAGACGCGTGGTTTTCACAGGACAGCGAGGCTACAAACATATGATGACCTTATAGAATTTGATGCATTGCTGTAGATTAAACTACCTTACAGTATAAAGTAGTTAAAATGAGCGCAACCTTAAACATAAATAGCAGTAAAATGTAACATAATGCAGCAGTGATATGAATCCAAAAAGTGTGTGTGTGTATGTGTATGTATGTATATAGATATAGATAGTGAAACACTGACAGGGAGCATTTCTCTGCATGAGTACTTTTACCTTTGATACTTTAAGTACATTTTGCTGATAATACTTTTACTTACATACTTTTGCTTAAGTAATGTTTTCACTGCAGGACTTTTACTAGTGGTAAGTAAATGATCTGAATACTTCTTCCACCAGCCTTATATTGATACTTTGACGATTAAATCACAACAAACCTTATTTACAGAGCACACGTAATACTATCCAAAGTGCTTTACAAAGCAGTTCACGATGATGAAGAGAATTTATAGAAACAAGATTACCATCTTTGGGGGAAAAAAAATAAAATGTTAAACTGTATAGAATGTTGTATTTGCAGGGTGACACAGGAGAAAAAGGTGACGCTGGTGCCATAGGAATGAAGGGTCATACTGGACACAAAGGTGATCAGGTTAGACAAATCTCATTTTACCACTGTTACTTTTAAACATCCGTAATGATGACAATCTTTAGGTGTAGTGAAGTGCATCATTTTTCTATTAATGTGTTGTCTAGGGGCCTATAGGACCAATGGGACCAAAAGGAAGTCAGGTAAGAACTATTATAATCTCTGTATTCGCTTCACTCGTTCAGTAGTTACTCACCATGTTGCTTTTGCGAACAGGGGGACACGGGTCTAGCAGGAGACATCGGGGTCAAGGGAGACCAGGTATGTGGAGCTACATTTTGGTTTGTCGAAAATGCAACAACCTTCTGTGAGTGGATCTGAAAGAAGTCAGCTAATCTTTGTGTGTTTCAGGGCCCTCCTGGTGTTACAGGAATCAAAGGAGAGGTATTAGAAAACTACTGTCTGTAGGCTACTGCAACTCTCACACTTCTGTTCTAAACTGTTTCCTATGGATCTTTTCACATAGACATTGATACTTCATCACTGTGCTGTAACACCTGCTACTACAGTACTAGTGGCGTGCATTGTATATGAACAAAATAATGTAAACTAGTTGAACTTGTGCCCATGTAAATTGATTAAACCACCACACATATAGAAGAAACAAAGGCATACCAGTAAAAAAAAAAAAATGAATGGACGTTGTAGTCTCGCTAATATCAGAATGGGATGGTAATGATTTCTTTTTTTTCCCCATCTAAAGCGTGGAGAGAAGGGCCAAAGAGGAGCTTCAGGAGACAGTGGCAGACCAGGCCAGCCGGGTCACGAAGGTTTGGCTGGTCCGATTGGAGCTCGAGGGCTGGAGGGAGAGCCAGGCATTCCTGGAACACCAGGCCCCAGAGGTCTACCTGTAAGTGTTACCATTGCCAGTACACAGTATGTACACGCCGTCCGCAGCAGCACACTTTCTAGCAGTAGTGGCCATGAAGAGCTAAAAATCAGACAGTTCAGCCAAAAGTGGAGATGAACTCGAATTAAGAAAGAACATAGTTGGTCCTGTGGTACAGTAGTTGGTATTATCCATATAATTACTTGATTGGCTTTTTAGCCATGCTAGGGATGGCAATGTTGTCAGTCCACAACTTTGAACTGAAATATCTGCTGGATCGATTGCCATGAAATTTTGTACACACACTCATGGTTCCCAGATGATGTATCCTAATAACGTTGGTGATCCTCTGACTTTTCAAGTGTACTTTGTGCTACTTAGCAAATGTCAGCATGCTAACACGCTAAACTAAGATGGTGAACATGGTAAACGTTATACCTGCATAAATACACAGAAATGAAAAATACATTTTATAATCAAGTTCTAGTCTTGTGTCCATTTGTTACTTGTTTGTGTATCTCTTGGTATATGCTAAATATGGGTAAAAAAATAACAAAATCCCTCTCTTTCCTCTCGGTTGTATCCAATCAAATGTGATTGGCTAACCCTGCCCATCATATGAAACGACACTTAATTGTCAGCTAGTGTGGCTAGCTGGCAGAGCAGTATTAATAGGAGTTGTGTGTTTGGATATCAGCTGGCAAAAACTTGATGTGGGTGATGGAGTTGTGGGGGAACTCTGTTGTTTCACTGTAAGGTTTACATCAGCATGTTGGCTTGTCATTATGGCATGTTAGCATGCATACATTAGCATTTAGCTGTATAGCCTCACAAAGCCACTGCCGCTTTGGCAGTAACAATACTACCAGTCTACTACAAAGACTGGTAGTATTGTTACACCATTGCAACACCATTATAATTCGTCTCTTGATTTTAAGCCACCATGATCCAGTTTATGTGTTCTGCTAATGCAGGGTAGACGCCTGATGAATGATATCTACATTGATTGAACCTGTACAAATCTAGTCAGTAGTCGGTTTCATTTATCATATATTTGCCTCAATGGGCTTTACAATCTGTACAGCATACGACACTCCCTATCCTCAGACCCAAATCTCTTTGCAGTGTTAATGTTAATTCATTCACTCACAGGGCCCAAAAGTGAGTGATGAGAAGCTTCGGGAAATGTGCTCAGCCATTGTTGAAGGTGCAGTTTGTTCACTTTAATTTGACCTCATCACATCCACATCTTCAGTTATTTAACCCATGATCAAACTAATCATGGGTACTTATTGTGAAATGCTTTTCTGTGTTAAGCTGATTTGTCCCTTGTCCATCTAGAACAATTAGCAGAGTTTAAGAGAGAGTTTCTGAAGAAGCCAGCAGCCCTTGGTGCCCCTGGTATTCCTGGTCCGTCAGGACCTCCCGGCCCCCCTGGACCAGCTGGAGTGGCAGGAGCAGCAGGAGCCCCGGGGCTGACGGGACCCAAAGGCCATCCAGGCTTCTTTGGACTTCCAGGCACGCCAGGCAACAAAGGTAAGGCTTTTCAAATTCATTCTCCACTACTCAATACTGAACTCCAACAAAGCCAGTTCTAAGATAACCAAAGCTGCTGGCTTCAGCAATCTTTAGAAAAGCTGTTAGTGGTTTGCAAATACTGAATGCGTTTCACCAGCACTGTGATAGTTAAGCTGTGCTGCTGTGATAGCTTTTTGCTTTTCCTTTATTTTCCCAGAGAGCATCCAGAACTCTTACAGTAAATTCAGTAGCAAGAAATTAAATGAAGCCTATAGGGAAAACAATGCTGTGGGTCCTGGCTGTACGCCTTTGTCTTCACACTGCCACAGCACACTGGAAGAAGTTACATAGAGCACTCTGCGGATGGAAGGGATTCACCCATGCAATCAATGATTCACTAAACAAGGCTGAATCAGAGTGGAGTCATTATGTTTCCTAATCACATCCCCATAACTGTGAAAACAGTATGCCTCTCCATTTCATCTCAGCATTACTTTGTGCGTCCTCTGTGTGCTCTTCTGTTCTGCAGGGGATGCTGGGGAAAAGGGAGATAAGGGAGACAAAGGAGAGGACGGCGTAGGAATCAAAGGAAGCCCAGGTGCTCCAGGTGCACCAGGTAAGGCTACATTCTTGTCATACTTGGAGCACATTGTTGCTGAGAGGAAACCATGAGTTTTCAAACACACTAGATTCCTGTTTATTAACAGTGGAACTTAACATTAAATTCTCCTCATTTTTGTGTGAGGAGATATAAACTATAAGCATACTGCTGCTATTGTGCTGATTGTGAAAATATAAAGTTTTTGGACATAGCTGTAGAAACACCATTTACGCTTCGGCAGCGGTTGACTGACTTTCCAGGTTCGACTTTGCTAAGAGACATGCTGTTAAAGATGCCCTGTAGTTTTTTTTGTGAACAAAGTTTCTGTTTACATTGAGTGTTATTCACCAAAATACCATGTGTGTATCATTTTAAATCCTGCATTGATGTCTGCTTGCTAGCAGTCATCTTCATCCCTGCCTTTCTGTCACATTGCTGCGATTCTTAGAATATTATAGGCACCTGTAGATTAGTGCAACATTGGGAGACCATTGGCAGGTGTGTTGCATCATCTGTGCACACATGCAAGGAAAAAAAACAGCTCCATAGCGCTACTAGCCATTAGTGGTCAAAAACGCCAAAGGGTACCCTTTAACTTCCGTGATGCACTACTGACTGGAATATATCATAGTCCAATACAAGGCATTTTTTTCCCAGTTTTTCGTGTCTACATAGTGTGTACCGTACTGTGTGAGCTGGTACATAACCAGCCGTATGTCCCTTTAAAACATTCAACATTTAGGAGGACTCTTCGTGCTGTTAATTTTGTGGAAATGGAAGCTAGCAAGCTAGGCTAACTAGTTGCAAAGTGGGAGGAGTTTTTTCGAGCGTCCCTGCTTCTGGAAGTAAACATTTTTACCATAGACAAGTATACATGACTAACAGTTGGAGTCTCTCAGTTGAATCACTGATACAAAAGATTAACATGTGCGTTAGAAAATATCTGGTTCTTTGATACAAAGTTTAAGGTACACACCTCTGTACATAAAAACTTTGGGGTAGAAGGTCCCAAGATGCATGTTGGCAAGAAACATCCAGTCACAGTGCTTAAAGTTTTGTTAGTGGTTTGGTTGGTGTCTTTGACTAGCTACCTCTCAATGGGCATTGTGGCATTTGGAGTGAGAAATGCAGCGGCAATAATTAAAATTGGTGGTCATAAGATGCACCTTTACATTATCTATATATTTCAGTTTATCTTCAAGTAACATTGAGGATATCAAAGAAAAACATTTGAAATAGGAATACAGGATGGTGAAAAACACTTCCTCCCACTTTGCAATTCTAGTGACTCTGACGTCACCCTCTGCTGGCTAGCTTCCTGTGTGGCTATTGGGAATGAAGTGAGAATTATGAACAATTTATAGTGACCACTCACACAGATGTTCCACCAATCAAATAACAATACCAACATTGTCAGTCTATCTTCTTTTTGGTAATTACAATTTTGACCAAATAAGTACACAAGCCAAAACTAACATGGAGGATATAAATGTATATACTAATTTCTTTGCAAAAATGTATTTTAATTTCACTTGAACTTTAATATTTCACGTGTTTTGTATCTGCACCTCAGGTGCACCAGGCGCTGCTGGCATTGGCAAGGATGGCAAAAATGGGGAACGTGGTGACACAGGAAGTCCTGGTGTCCCGGGAGCATCGGGTCCAAGGGGACCTTCAGGGCCGCCTGGGCTTTGTGATCCATCAACCTGTATAGGCAGACTTCCACCTTTCTATATGGTCAGTGGAAAGAAGTCTGCCAGCTACAAGAGCCCATGAGACATCACAGCTCATTGAAACACTCCAGATCTCATCCTACAGTGACCACGTTTAAGGGCTTCTCAGAAGTCCAGGCGTGGCGATCTGAACCACGGATGGAAGGGACGCAAAGAGAAACAGAGAAAAGGCACAATTGTAGAATACTGTATAGACGTTTTAACTTGTATGTGATTTTTTAGTATGAGCTTATCTAATGTTCAAAGATAGCTACTACTGATGCCAAAGCAACAGGCACACAGGCCATGAGTTAGGCCATGAGTTGTCCCATACAAATGTATGCAGTTACAACTGCTGACCCCTTACCTTCAGGGAAACATATGAGCAGGTTGTAAAGTATTAACAAGGTACATCTCTCTGATTTCCTCTTACGCATGTACTTTTCCATCCCTTGAATAAGCTCCCTGAGAACATTGCTTCTACTCTTTTAGCTACATGTAAAACCAGGTGCCACTGGTTCTCCACTGCAGTCTTGAGCCAGTTAGGAACAGAATTTGGTAAAGTGGAACTATGTTTTGAGTTTTTTCACCCATAACAGTACTACAAAAATGTTCACATTAACATCTTCAAATGTCACTGCAAGCGCAGACCTGAGCTGACATCTCCAACAATGTGCTATTCCATTCAGGATCATACATTTGTTTTGCCTGATTTTGTCATAATTATGTTCTTTTTCAAACAATGTAATAAAGTGATATGTTTTGGAAGTGTTAGCATAGTACTGTATTAAGACTTTCACATTTAATGGAGCACAAAATCTATCTTAGGGTTGCTGCAGCTATTAGTATTAAAATTCAAAGATATGCAAGTGACAATGAGTCACATTATTACAGAGGACGATTACAGTAAGAGAATTAAGTAGATTGGTATGCACATGGCAAGATGGTCGATCAATGCAATTTCACAGCCACTCAAAAGTAAAATAGCTTTGTATTGAAAACAAGGTTGTTATGGATATAATCTGAATTCAGGAGGACGTTTTGCTGTTGCCTGGATACAAAGAGTCAACATCATCGCTACCTCTGTCTGCACAGCACAAATGCATTCACAGATCAAATATGACCTTTACCAAGCTGCTGGAAAAAGTTTGAAAAGCAGCCACCCCAAGGACATCCCTTTGTTTTAATAGATCTTATCATGGCTTAGAGCCAGTGGATTTTAAGTTGTTTGCATAAGAGAAAGGATGCATGAGGTTCATAAAATTTGACTCAGCAAAAGACTGGCTTTACATATTCAGCGTACAGATGTTAAAAATGGTGGATGGCAGCAGAAGAGTATACTCAAAGGGACCTTTTAAACATACAGCGATAGAACTGAGCAGGATCTCACAAACAATGTGAGACAAGCATCGCCTATTCAAAAAAAACAAAGCAAAGCCTGTATTATAAAATGAATCCATTCCAGTCTTTATTATACAGTACAGTACATGTCTTTCCAATACTTAGAATATGCTACTAATTTAAAATAGCTTAGCACCAATTCATCAGGAAAAAATATGGCAAAAACAGGTTAGTACATTTTGTTTATACATTTAAACACTTTTGCACTGGTTCAAATCATGAATAATTTAGTAATATAACTTAATTACCGAAAACAGCTAATTTGAATAATGAAAGATGTTTGGCTTATATGCATTACAACATTTTAAGCTGTGTGCAACAACTTGCCATCCCACCCTGTAACACATAGTCTATTGGTGACTGTAACAAGCATTTACAAAACCAAAAAAGGGCAATACTGAAGGTTTGATAGTTCAATAATGAAGCAGCTAACAGATATATTAAATGGTATGACAATATTGACAAAGCAGGTCATTTATTCCAATCACTCATTTAGGACCAAATTGGATTCTGAAACTACTGTAAATTTGAACTTCATTGCATTTAAAGCTGTTCTCTACCACTTCGATGAAAGAAGCCATAATGTACTGTAGCTACAAACATTTGACAATGTTTTAATGATTCGAACATTTCTCAGAGGCAGAGCTGCTCTGAAGGCAGCAGGAGTTAAACCTCAGAGATACTACAACGTCTACAGTTTTGTTGGCTGAGTATGTTACATCGAAAAGCAGCTAGTTAGCCTAGCTGACCAGCTAATTTTACACAAGCCATTTTTAGGTATTAACGCAAGCTATAGGTCCAGTCGGCTGAATGTAACCTTACACCATGGTCATAAATTAATGAAAAATAAGTAATATTCATGTTACACTTTGCCTTTGGCATATATACTACCAGTTAGCCAACTTTCTTTCAAAAATAAGAACCAATTAGTGTAGTTTAAAGCAAGCCCATGTAACTTTGTAACTTCTAACTTTTGCTGAACAGAGGCCACTGTCCACATGTGGCAAAAAGTCAAAATTGCAGGATAATGGTGAATTCTAAATTAAACCTTTTGCTAAAATTAGCTAATGTTAGCCACCATAAGCTACTGGTCATACCAGACCAACTGAGGCTGTGGCCGTTTACCGAATTCCGCAAGGGCGAATTTTATTGCTTATGAATTCAACTTTTCATTTGTAAGATGAAGAACGTGCTATTTCTTCTTTCAAAAATGAAATGCATTAACGCAACAAATTAAATTACTCCTGCCTCCGGAGAAGCCGAGAAATATTGATCAAAACGCACAGTCTGAGTCATACTGTATGTCTAAGATCTCCATATTCTCTTCTTGAAAATTGCTCCCCAACTTCTCCTTTGCTCTTGTGTGTATTTAAGTGTTTCTTCCTGTTTTTGAAAGGAAGAAAAATGGGATACCTTTTGTGGAGCCTATTTAATAGGTGCTAGATGACCAGCACGTCTGAGGTTGGGGAGAGGTGTAATTGGTCCATGAGGGATGTAAGGCAAAACATCTTTCAAATGGTTACCACAATGGTCTGGTCATCATCAGGATGCAAGGAAGCAACTCTCCAATTTTAGGTTCCAGGGGACAAATAAGAACAACAATGTCTTTTCAGAGCAGGGCTGAGCTGCCCGGGCACTGCCACAGCATAGGCACTTAATAAGCCTCACCGAGCAGAAAGGAAGTGACACATTTAGAGAAAGCAGTGAGAAACAAGCAGCTTTTCAAGAAAGGTGAACAAAGGTGGCAATTATACCACCTCCTCAAAGCTGTTTACTGCTCCAGTCTATGCATACCTCAAAGAGAGAATGACCAGAAGCACTTGAAACATAAAAGTATAAATCTAACAGTGACATTTCTTCTTTTTAGACTTGGGTTTAATAGGCATCCTTCGGGTGAGTTTGGAACAAATCATCACAAATAAATGTGTGAATTATTCATACATGTCATGTTATGACTAGTATGGACAGATTTTCAAACAAATTTAAATGACTTTAGTTTCAAAATTAGATATCCACCTTTAAATGATACAAATTCACACAAAATGACTGATAGTGTGGGTACTGTGTTGCATGTTTTAGGCAAATAAACAGAATGCCTCCAGTTTATTCCCAGAATAAAATCTGGTTTCTGTCTAAATAAATCAGACATGTTCACTTTTACAAATCGAGCCAAATGACAATTTGTTTAAGGGGGGGTGGGGTTCTAAAAGTTATTGTATTTTTCTGCCTGTTTTGGGGTGCTGATACTATCCAAAACAGGGCTACATACAATAAGAACACTGCTTCTTGCAGAAGAAGTGCACAAATGTGGTCATTCATCACTCTCCACACTAACTCATTAACACTCCTCCTACACAAAATCACTATTGGTATTTGAGATCGTGCCTCACACTGTCTGTCCTCCCCCCTTCCCATCAATGACAATAAAACGGATAATTCCCTTGACTGAGTAATTACCAATAGACTGCTAGAAGATCCCAAGCGAGAGATCAATTTAGTGAGCACTAACTGACATCTATTGCTAGATGTAGGACAGTGTGGGCTGTGAATGGTAATTGATGCAAAATGGTGTGAGGCAGGGGAAAAAAAAAAGACATATTCCTGCAAGAAAACGCCTAGCTGAACTTTTGAGATAATTACTGATGAAACGATACAATATCAGACTCCCAAATCTTCTCTCCCGATGGGGGGGTTTAAGAGGAGGGTATTGCATCATCCTTGTTATCTCCCTATATATTTTACAGGAAGCATGCAAGTGAGGAAAAAAACTGTAAAGCTGCACTCTTTACCCCATATGAAATCTGAAAAAGCCCCACGTGCTCAATCCCCATCCATCCCAAGCTTCATACCAAAAACAAACAAAACAAAGAATCTGACCGGCAGCACATTTTGCTTCAGCCCTCCATACTGAGGTTATCTTGAAAAAGAAAAGTTCCTGATTCAGACTGACACGACCAAGTTCATAAATACAGCTGGACTTCAAGCTCTTTGTGTCTCTTGTTTTTTTAAGTCCCCTTGACATTTTTGGTGTGGGGTCTCTGTGCCAGGCTGGCGTAGTAGGCACACTGGGTGGGGTCACATTGGCCAGGAGGACCTGGAGGTCCAGGCTGACCATGGGGGCCAGGGTTTCCTGGCTCTCCCTGGGCTCCGGCTTGTCCTGGGCTTCCGTCTTTACCATAACCAGGCAGACCGGCTGGACCTATAGTAGGAAGAGGAACAATTAGGGGCCACATATTGGGTGAAACCAACTTAATAAGAATGAATAGCGTACATAAGAGACTGGTTCTTACCTATCGGACCAGCCGGTCCTTGCTCTCCTCTGTCACCAACACCAGTTTCTCCCATTTCTCCCTTTGCTCCTTTCTCACCTGGAAGGAACAGGAAAACAAAACAGTCACTAAAGATTTTAAGGAAATACAGAACACATTGGGTGGTGTACAGAATGGTAGGGAGTGAGGGAGATAGAAAGTGAGAGCTTAGTCAGCAGATACACACTGTCACTCTCTTTAGTTCTCCAGTCCTTTAGGGTATATAATTAAATGTGCAGTGAATGTGAGTTTAAAGGGAAGAAAGTGTAAGAGGGCTTACAGTTGCACAGTTAGTGAGCAAATGTATTGTAGAAAGGTGGACATTGGACAGTGGACAGTGAAAAACAACACAGTGTGGGGTTACGTTCCGGACAATTTCTTGGCCAGGCACAGCCACTTCCTGGGGTCTCCGCTGGTTGCATGGTAACCTCACAGTCATGACGAGATTTCAGGAAATCATTGTGCCCGGCCAAGAAATGGTCTGGCACCCTATGTAAAACCATAACGTGATGTTGTTACACTTTGTTTTTGTATGGATTAAACAAACATTTTTATTAGCTTTAACTTTAGACAAAGTTATGCTAGCAGTTTGTGCTAAGCTAAGCTAAGCTAACTGTCTCCTGGCGGTAGCTCCATATTTAGTGTACAGAGATGATCTTCTCGTCTTATTCTCAGCAAAAAGCAAATAAGAGTATTTTCCAAAATGTCAAACTATTCCTTTAAATTTATCTCAAACATCCCTCAGATGTCTTTTCAAAGATACGTGAGATTAGTCTCCGATTTATAATAAAAATGTTGTTCTTTCTTTTCTCTACTATCTGATGTAGATCATTCCAAGTCAGCTAGTTGTACACTGCCAATACAGAAAGTGTTAGGAACCGTTAGGGTTTTAACTGTTTCTCTGTTTTGTGTTTGTCTGTGGCTCATTAGCAGATCTAGGTCAAGGGGCGTGGCTGGCTGTCTCTGCTGATCAGACACTCCTGCAGCTCGTCTATCCTCATCAGACAGGAGGGTATTTATACCTGGAAGAGATGTCTGCTTGGTGCTAGATCGTTTTCGTACATCAGCTTGGTACCATGTCACGGCCTCCTGGAGTCCCCAAGAGAAATGCTAAGTATTGATATTGTTTTTGTCTGCTCTCCACCACAGAATCCTTGCCAGCCTGTTTCGCTGCCTGCCTTGCCTTGTCTGCCTGCTGGGCTCTCTACCTACACCACAGCCACGGATCACGCACCTCGCCACGACTACGCTTTGGAATTTCCACTACTTCCCTTTCGGTTGTGACCCAGCAACCAGTTCCACTCCACCTATCTGGGTGAACTCTGTTCCTAATGAAACCTATTCTCTCCTCACCTACCTGGTTTGGGCTTCGTATTTCGGTCCTGTTAAAATTCTCTCAGAATGTAACAAAGTTATTTCAATGAGGAAATTCTCTTGGAGACATCAAGTTGAACAAACCAATGTTTAAATTGAAATTTAAACTGGCTGTGACTCAATAGGAGTTGTGAAATTAGCACAGCAATGCAAGTGTTTCCAAATTGAGAATTGGAAAGTAACCAATAATCAAGAAACAAACCTTAAAAAGCACCCACACAACCAGTACCACTCCTATAGTACGTGTCTTTGTCCTACCTTTAGGGCCCATGGGTCCCCTGGGTCCTTCTCCTCCATTCTGTCCAGGCATACCGGGCTCTCCAGGGGGGCCAGGTCGTCCAGAACTGCCGTCCTTACCCGGAGGGCCTGGAGGTCCTGGCCGGCCCGCTGTACTCTTCACATGGGCTGGCTGGATCTGAGCTATGAGGTAAGCCATTTTGGCTAGACAGAGAAGAAATGTTACTTAAATCTCGCTCGCTCTCTCTCAAGGTATTTGCCCAAAGGAACCAAATATCTACAGGTGAGATGAGACCCAAAAAGAAATGGCCTCCTCACCATCTAATTGTTTTGCCAGCTCCTCCTGGATGAGCCGTCTCATCTGCTCCAGTGATACTGACTCTCCCTGAGACAACAAAGATGTTAATGATTAATTCAATAATTAATATCTAAATCACCTGCTGTGCATATTACTGTGGCATCAATATTGATTCAAAACCAAATTAAGTTCAAAGCTTTCAGGGATATGACTCACCCTTTGGCCTGGGAGCCCGGGGTTTCCTGAAGGTCCTTGTGGCCCAGGAGATCCCATTTCTCCTGGTGGTCCTGACATGCCCATCATCCCTGTGTGGCCCTTTCTGCCTGGGGGTCCAGGGTTTCCTGGCATACCTGGATCTCCTGCATGTCCTTTATCCCCCTTCACACCTGCGTCTCCCTGGATTAGATGACAGCAATTGTAAATGCGCCTTCAAAATAACTGAATTATTGGACAGTGAGGAAAGCTGAGTATGTTCTCCATGTACACACTCGTATCTGTTTTATATCAATAATATAAATGTAATATCTTTGTCCCATAAATTGTTCGAAAAAAAGTAGATTGCTTTATTTTCTGTTAAATGTTTTCTACGGCCATCTGTGCTCCTCATGTCTATTTCAATCATAGACTGTATAAAGATCGAAGACAGGACGGCTCCCCAAAAGTGAAGCCAAAACATCTGGATCGCCCCCTGGTGGCTGGCTGCAGTATTGGTCATAAACCCCACCCCCTCCATGTTTGCAGATGGGACATGGGCCAAACTGAAAAGTCAAAGTACATGTCAAATTTTCCCCAAAGATGATTTCTGTCATTTTAGGTAGTTATCACACTGATGTTCAAGTGGTAATTTTTCTGATAAGTTTGGTTTAAATGAGTTGTTTGATGCTATAAAAAGAGGATGACGTCATGTTTGACAACTATGCAAGGTGTGCTTGCGACGGATTCAGGCAGGTGTACGTGCGAGACTTCGATACCGCGGCTCCACAGCAGATCAATACTGCGCCGACTCTGGCTCCAAATGATGTCACCAGTGCAAGATGGCAGCTCCTGTATCTGGGATATTTTGGCTTCATTTTTGTACAGGGGGAGGAAGTGGCGATGTGTCATCCATCTTTATATACAATCTTCAATATCAGATCAAGAAGTGCAAATAACATAGGGTAGCCTTCTCTTCTTGAAGTGTGTTTGTGTATTTATTTGTTTTTTCCACTTGTGCAGTCAATTGCTTGTGTTTTGTCAAATTATGTGTTTAAGTTGTTGAGCACTGAAGACCACAGTAAAATGCCACAAAAATATCAATGTTTCTAAGTCCGTCGTGGACATTTATCCTTTATTCGCCTTCCACTGATTGTTGCAGTGTGTGTATGAAATCTGTTTCGATTTTCCTAAGTAAAGACTCATTGCATCTCTCCAATTGTGTCAATCGGGTGAGGGGTTAGTATCCATTATGAGCACATTATCTGTTACCTTATCTCCTTTGATGCCGCGATCACCAACTCTGCCTGGCATCCCCTACAAAATGCCAAAAGTAGTGGATGTGAGCAAGAAATCTGTATATATTATTTCATATTAGTCATCAATGGTCTTACCTGTTTTCCCTCTGGGCCAATTGGACCAGGTGGACCCTGTAAATCAAGAAAAAGGTTAACATTACCCACAGCTGGTCACATTTGTGAACTATTAATCTTTTTTTTTAATCAAAATATGTCAAATCCACCACTCACCGTGGGGCCTTTAGGCCCACTAAAGCCTGGTAAGCCTGGGTTGCCGGCTTCTCCCTTGTCTCCCCTAAGACCCTGTATGACAGCAGAGACATGGCCGCTCATCAGATGGCACACACGTAGCATACTGTACTAGTATTTTAAAAGCCTCGCTCATTACTGAGGATTCAGCAAGATTAACATTTAGCTGCAGTTCTTATCAACATGCAGCAGTGCTGTAGATCAAAATCTCATAAACCAATCTTGCGGTGGGACATGCCAGCTTGAAGAGATTTAAATTCATATTTACGGGGGACGTGTGGGCCCGAAGACAAGCTGGTTATGGCAGCCACAGAGTGAAGGAATTTCTTAAGGCTCGCAGAAATGAGATTGTTTCACTTTCTCTTTTTCATGTCTTTCTATTCTTGAATGGATACACTGTCTTCCCTGCTTCTTTCCACTTGCTACACCCTCCCTACTCTGTGTGGTAAATTTGGCCATCTGATAACATTTTTGGCAATATCTGATCCTGTCTCTAAATACCTTCACCCTCCACTGAAATCGCTCTCTATCTCCTCTTCCAACCTTTCTGCGTCCGTTCCCTGCCCTCCTCCAGGCTATTTCTGATCATCTCTGCTGACAGATATCAACTCCTCTCTGACAGCATGGCTGCGTATCGTCTGCCCTCCAGTTAGCAACAGTTACTCCTCCTCCCAGGAAACCATCCTTCAGCCAATTTTTTCAGTCTATTTCTTTCCAAAACACATTTTGTTGCCAATGATACAAACATGTCAAAAATATTCTCCTCACTCACAGGTCTCACAAGCTCTCACTATCTTTACTTCATTTTAGTTCCGTTGCATATTATATCTGTCATGATGACATCTGCCTGCCTCCCCCTCCTCTTCATCTCCAGACCCCAGTCTCCGGTGTCACGCTATAAACTCTGTGATCACTGAACCCTCACAGACTTTAATTAACCTCATCTGTGTGCTCAGTGAAATTGTGAGAGTGCATAGAGTACAAGGGCTCCAAAAGCCTTATGAGGACTGGGACAGCACCTTGAAATGACATGTTAAAGTGCAGAGCTCATATTTCACAAGAAGCTTAAACTGATCAACACGACCATCATGCCTTTGTGGAATAAAGAACTGCAAACAGTGTTTGCTGATGTATTTAAACTTTCTGTATATTTCTCTGAGATTTGATCCTCGTTTCTAACATTAGTGTATTGTGAATTGTGGCCAAGGACAATCAGCAGAAGTAGATGTAAAGACAGTGTGCATGGTGGCTCAAAATGTCCAAAGGGTTCAAGGTAGGGCAGTCCTGAACCATCGCAGACTTGTCAGGAACATAAAGTACCTGTAGTCTGTGAATCTGTGAGACATCTGGACTTGATTATCCTTCTTCACGTGCTCACTAGTTGCTTCCATTGGGTTTCCTTCCTCTAGACTCCCTGACCCAATCACCTGCCTGTGGCTGATTTTAAGCCTCATCTTGAACAATTTTTTTTCATCCTGTCTGCTGAGTCTTTGTATCTGCTTTTGCCTACCAGAACCTGAGACAGTATCAGTACCTACTGCATCTGATGGACCTCACTTGTTCGGTATTACAGAGTTAGTTTTTGGCTTTAACGCATGTCCAGACCACTGTGGATTAGACAGGGCCTCGCCCCTCCTGTTCCTTCAAAGAGATTAAAAAGATAAAAGACATTATTGGACTCATGATGTACAGTTACAAATAATTGATTCAGAAGAGATATCATCTTTTTTTTTTTTCCTTGTAAGAACCTGGTGCCTACATTACCCACAATGCAACTCGACCACCAACAGCTCAGTCTGAGATTCAGGTGTGTTATGCTAGTAGCAGCTAATGTAGCTTGGGGCCGCTAGCCTCACGCAGAGATGAGGAGCAGGCTACAGAGGTCTGGTAAGCTCACTTCTTTCTAACTCCACACCACCAGATTTTATTTTTATTTTGAAACTTGTAGTCTTCAACCCAACCAACGCTGACTCAAGTGACATCACTTGAGGACATTTATCGGATTTGTTTTTGATCAAGTTCTGGAGCCACAAAAGGCTTCATACAACACATATGCAGTAGTAGGCTACTCAAGACCTGTAAACAGACTTTGATGTGTAAAAATCAGTAGAGTTCCCCAGCACCAGGAGAAAGCTGGCTTAATCTGCTGTCATTATAGGGGAGTTTAAAATAGGAACATTTGCAGTTTTTTTTTATTGAATGTCTTTTTTTTTTTTTTGGCATTTTTAGCCTTTTTGTAGAGCAGACAGGGAGAAAGAAAGAATATGACATGCAACAAAGTTACCCAATCTGAATGGAACCGAGGATCCTGCGACTACATGGTATGCATCTTAACCACTAGGCTACATGTACCAGGACACCCAGTCGCATCCTATTATTTGTCATGGACAGTCCTAAAATGTGTTAAGCTCACTGGTAAAAACAGTGTAAAGGGATAAAATGTTTTTGATACCCTGTATTGTTTCAACTCCTCGGATCTTCATCTGGGATTTGGTGCATTTTTTCCTCTATTCAAATAAAATTTTGTAACGTTAATGCCAGTCGTAAAAGGGCCTCATAAATATATTTACTACTTTTCTACCAACCCTTACACGCTGAGATTGACACCTTGGCCGACATCGAAATCTAAATTGAGGACAACCTTGACAAGTTGTGGCTTTTTTCCCCTGATGCATGCTGCCCTCCCAATCCCCACATTCTGCATCATCAGATGATTCAGACCCTTGTGGGTTATTTGTCTATGGATGCACTTGCGAAATTCAAAACCTTTACGTGGCACACAAACCTGCTGAGGGACTTTGAGCCTGTAGGAGATGGTCCACTCTAGCCTGTTCCCTGTGCTCTGATATTACTTGGCAATCGGTTTTCTTCTACTGGCAGCCAGCTGGTCAACTCCTTTCAATCCTATCTCACCCAGGGGAAAGTGATGTTCCCAGCCTGGTCAGGACAACATTTACTCCAATCTTCCATCATAATCTGACAGCTCATCTCTTCTAGAAATACTCTTGCCTACAGTTACATCCTACATACAGTAGCTGCTTGCTCTATTAGCTCTACAAATGCTGCTTTTTCCTAATTTTCCTCCCTGCTTTCTCTATGAAATGTGTTCATTCTGTGAAACAAAGACTATCAATCACCATTTTTATTGAGTTGTTGTTTTGTGTTTAGGTGTTTCTATTGTTTGTTTGCAGTGTTAGTCATCCAAGAGCCTGTTGCAAGTTGATTTTTAAGATTATGTACAGCAGGAATAGATAACTCACTGGAGTTCCGGGGAGACCCGCTTTTCCTGATGGCCCTGGTTCACCTGGCTTGCCCTGGGATGCAAAAGAAGAAGAAGAAAAAAAAAAGACAGACTGAGAAAATTGATGGGGAAGGACGGGAAGAGAAACAACTTAAGTGCCACTTTATGTCCGTATCTATCTGTCTGCTTGACACTGTGCTGCGTCTGTCTTGTGTTTGCATCAGACAGCCCTGCAAGTGACTGAAAATGACTCACCGACTCTCCTCTTTGTCCACTATGTCCTTCTCGGCCTGGAGGTCCCACAGAGCCCTGCAAGAAAAAAAAATAATGGGCAGTTTTATTTTGTCTTACACATGCTGAAAACAAAGGAAGTTAATCATATCTCATCCGGTTAGAAAAACTGTAATCTTTATTGGAATGCAGCCTCTGCTGTACTGTGAGTTAAATCTGAGCTTCCCTTTTTGTGGAATTTTATTTTTATTACTTTAGGAGACTTGTGCTGTGTGAACATTCTGTCTCTAAGCGCTGAGGAGGATGAGTTAGGTAAAAAAAAGGTTTTTTGGTGAAGTGTTAACATCCTGCTACTAGACAAATGGAGGGATAAAAGTGCATCAGCCTTTAAAAGTGTATGTGAGAGGGATTTCAGTTTGTCATTTGATGAAGATGAATGGGATGCAACTCGCACACCACCAAAAGATATAAAGCACCTATGGTTTCAAATGTTACACTGCTAGTACTAGACCTCTAGTGTTATATAGACATGACTAAAGTGTGTGTGAACTGCAGGAAATGTTGCATTCTGTCCAAAAAAAAAAAGGATTTTTATCAGTGGAGGACTGAGTCCAGGAAGCAGTACTGATTATTGTATTATTGACTATTGTTAGTGGGAATGCTGATACAGCATTCACACTATTGTTATCCTGTTCTTTATTGGTGTGAATGCTGGAA
>LKNJ01001054.1:137042-193753 GCA_002120245.1 Maccullochella peelii | reverse complement strand
GACTAAATACTTTTTTGCCCCACTGTATATTGGGACCCAAATTAGCAGCAGCTCTGACATGAAGCCTGACATTAGCTCTGACATTATATTCCACTAGTAATTGATGAGTGACTGATAAGTTAGAATAAAACTCCCCAATGTAAACTGGCCTCTTCAACTTCAACTCCATTTGAAGGGATGTTGCAAATGTTTTATCCAATTTCAACTTAAATTCTGTTTTGTTTTGTTTTTTGCTGTTTTTTTTCTGGTCCAAGCGATGGCAATTTCAGTCTGTCAATCAGTCAGTCAGTCCACCACTTTGGTCCAGACTGAAATATCTCAGCAACTGAAATTTAAGACAGACATTTGGTGCCCAGAGGGGGAATCCTTCTGACTTTGGAGATACCCTGTCTTTTCCTCTAGCACCACTAACAGGTCAAAGTTTTCACTTGTCCTGTACAATATCTGAACATCTACTAGATAGACTGACACAACATGTTGTACAAACATCCATTCCCAGACAATGAATCCAACTGACTTTGGTGATTCCCTGACTTTTCTTCTGGTACCAACAGCAGGTTGAAGTTTTCACTTATTTTGTGAGATATTTCAACATATACGTGATGGATTCCATGAAATCTTCAGGTAAAATTTATTTTCCAATATTTTGGTTTATTATTAAATACTTACATAACTAATAAAGTTCCCATCAGTCTGTGCTGTATTTTGTGCGAAATTAACAGTTTGCAGTTAACACGGTGGTGAACATGGTAAATATTATACCTGCATAACATCAGCATGTTAGCATTGTCCTTGTGAGCATGTTAGCATGCTGATGTTAGCATTTAGCTCAAAGCACCACTGTGCAAAACTCCACACCCGTAAGCCTTGTTTCTAACTTGCTAACTTTCTCTTGACCTGTTGTATTCTCCTAACTAAATATATTTAGGTAGTTCTGCTTCTAATTCTTAAAAGAAGTCTATTTCAAACAAACTGCTGTTGCGGTTTTACTGTAGCAGGCTTGTAGGCTATTGTAACACATGTTATTTCCTTTGCACCCCTCGATTTATAGCCAAACAGTTCTACCTAATACATAGCATTCATAAAAGCAAAGCTAGAACATGTTAAAGCTTTTTTATTATTATTATTATTATTATCATCAATATTAGTGACTGTATAGTAGCGGTAGTAGTTGTAATCAGTAATTGGCTGATACCTGTTTTCAATCCGCCAAAAAAGGCAATCTAACCATCTCTCAACTGACAACTGCATTTAGTTCCTCATTGCTTTTCTTCTCACTCTTTTTCTCTTGCTGTATATGCTCTCTAAACCTCCACCTCATCCCCATCTTCTACCATTGTGCCATGAGTTTTCAGGTGCAGGGGAACGTGTGCTTCTTCCTTAAAAGCATGTGAGCTGCCAAGCCCTGAGACTGTTATGTAATAAAGCCGCTTCTCGCTGGCAGAGGAGCAGAGAGAAGAGGCTTTTTCTCTTTCTCTCTGCATGGTTCTCCTCCTCCTCCTCCTCTCTCTCTCTCTCTGTCTGTCACTTTTTCCCCTCATAGGCACAGATTTTGGAGGGGGGGCCATGGGGATATGTCCCACTCAGTCTCTTAGACACAGGATGAATTATACTCCTATTGTTTCTGCCTCAAATGCATAAACTGTGTTTTTCTCTTGATCTGCATTTTTAGACACATTTGAATTTCACAAAAGCATTCTGTGGATGGCTATTGTCACAAGTACAAACCCTCCTTTCCCATTTTAAGAAAAGATGGTACGTCTCCTCATCTCCTAGTTTCCCTAGGAACTCCATTTAGAGAGGCATTGAACAGTCTGTCCATGAATCGTGTTTTTGCAGGTATGAATGCAAATTCAACCAACCCCTAGTTATACATAAGAGCATGCAATTCTGTCAAAACATAACAACAGCTGCACAAAAAAAGGCAAATCAGTGAAATGCTTACCAGTGATCACCCTTCTTAACACAAAATAATCCAACTCTGAACCACTTTGCTTTGAATCTATTGTGACTGTTGAATCAAAGCTAATGACTTCCGCAACATTGACCAACAATTATATTGTCATCCTTAAAGGGAAACTCTGGTATTTTTAACCTGGGCCCTATTTTTACAAATTTTGGGGTCTAAATGACTAATGCTTACCAAAAGTTTTGGAATTGATCCAGTAGATCGCCTCCGCAGGGATCTGCAAACAGGCTGCAATGGCTGCAACGTAATCCAACGTAAGTATGTTCATTAAAAGTGCTTATTTTAGCCACTGACAGGCTCAGATTGTTATTCAAAGTGTCTGACAACATTATGGGAAGGATCCCTACAGAGACAGATGGTTTTCTTAGAGAGTAAGATCATTTTTGTTCAACCACAAACAGAAGTCTCCCTCAAGGAAAAGTGTTGCTCTGAAATCTAGCGAGAGATTAGTTGAGATTGAGTTGCAGGAAGAACTATTTCTCATCTCAAGTTCACATTCTCTACATGGGAATGATGGAGGCTCCTGGTTAGCCAAAAGCAAATGAAGAGTCACTCTGTCTTTCTCACACACATCTGAGGTACCTTGTGGCATGTCCAATTCTCCAGGCTCTAAATTCTCATGCAGTAGCCACAACAGAGACTCACAACTCCTGAGATTTCTATTACTTCTCTCCCTGTCTCATTTTTCCGTCCCTTCAGCATCTCACTCTCTTCCATTGCCCACTGTCTTTCCCCAATAATCCTTTGGAAGACTCCACAGATTAATTGGCCAGGTATCAGGATCTGTGATTTGTTTTTCCCCTTCAATTGAAATTAATAAATTAATACATAACGCAAAATGCACAAAATGCAATTGGAGCAAAAGATAATTACTTGACGTTCTGCACCCACTAAAAGTAATTGCTTCTGTTATAACGGTTTTGTGCCCAAGGACAGCATTGTTTTTACTTTCAACAATATATTCCATCTGTACATGTGCTGCAAACACAATAGAAACTCCCTACACCCTAACACATTTTGTTTCCAAGTTGGTCGTTTTATATAAAAATTCAAATCAGTCATTTAGTTTCCTCAGTGGGCTTAAGGAGTCAATATTGGATTGGACTCTTCAAGGCTGCCATTTCCTTTGTGAATTCCATCGTTCCATTTTTGAAAACCACTTCCTGAATAGAAGCTAGGATAAAATTTAAATGGCCAGTCCATAATAGCAAAATGTTAGGCAGTAATGTGAGGTAGTATTATGACACAAAGTGCCAACCTTTTTGTGGTGACTCCGTGAGACAGGCTGGTATAAGAAGGAAGCCTCTGCACTTTTTTTGTGTGTCTGTGTGTGTGCTGTAACATTACAGAGATAAATGTAACATTAACTCAAGTACTGTGCTTGAGTAGAATTTTGAGGTACTTTACTAGTCCTACGAGTACTTTCGTTTTGACTACGCATACTTCTACATCAAGTACAATATGCCAATAATACTATTATTGCCAATAATACTATTATTGGCATATTATATTATTAATTCTATACTTTGACATGAGTAAATTTTTTAATACAGTACTTTTGCTTGTAATGGATTTCTTTTTACACTGAGGTATATATTTTTGGCCATTTCTTTATAATGTATGTTTTTTTTAAATACTAGAACATGTGTACCCAAAGAAAATGCATTTCTGAATTGCTGCAGTGAGAATAAATTGCCATAACTGACTCTACTCCACGGGGTTGACAAACTTTTGGCTGGTGTTACTATAAAAACAACTACTTCACCAAAACAGCTTTACAATGTGAGAACTGAACTTACCACATCCATCAAACAAATTGGCCTCCTGTGCTGTGTTTTCTGTCCATGACATTCAACCCCAAACTGAACTCCAGAACTGTGCTTTGTTCATCTTAGCCTCATTGGACGATGGCGTTTAAGTTTGCCTGAGGGGCTCTGTTGCACTGCATGAGATTTCCACAAATTACCAAGACACAATGCAGACCCATATAAGGACAGTATCAACCTCAAACGTGCTTAGATGCAAATACTACGACTACAAAAAAAAAGAAAAAAAAAGTTCCTCTTGGGGGATGTTACCGCAGCCATAATGTTGCACAGAACACAGAAAATGACTTGCTAAACTTGGCCAGGCCAGCTTGTGGAAGCAAAGCGATGCAGACTTTAGCCCACGAGCTGTTCTTTTGCAATAAGGATAATGTTAGTCATATAACACGACATTTGCAGAGCCACCACAGTGACAGGTTTATCTAAATGAGCTAGTCGTTAAGTCTTGTTTGAACACTGCAGAACACTGGGCATCAGCTAATGATGGTGGAAGCAGCCGAAGGCAAGACTCGTCAGTCCAGAGGAAAGACTGGGTGATGGTAGGGATGAGAATGGGACATATTCTCTAGGCCATCATGATATCATCAGCATATTGTCTTTTCTCCCACAGCTCTCATTAGAACACAGTGTCTCCTTTTGTCTTCTCTATTTCTATCATTCACATTTAAATGTATTTTCTAGGACTAGGGCGATGATTATATGTTGTCTCCACAGTATTGTATTTCTGTTTTTTTTCTCTACCACTGTAAGGTACATGAAAATAAAACACTCAAAGAAGCCTTTTTGAAAATATATTATAATTAGTATTGATGGTTGATCATATTATGTGCTCGTCTCTACTCAGCTTTGCCCTTTTGACTGTTCCCTTTCTCTTTCATCTCACCTTCTTCACCTTTTTCTCCTCATCCTCCGATTTCCTATTTTTTTAGCTGTTTCAGTTACACATCTGCCTCTTACAAATCACAAACTACATCCTTCCCCTCCACCACCACCTCTAAATATGTATGCTGGACTTTAATAAGACAAAAGCCGCTTTGTCATCTACAAAATTGCTTTCCTTTTTCGTGGGATACACATTCAATTTGTCTGTAAGGTTGCCTTATATAATGGCAGTTATGTAACATAATTAAAAGTTGCTGTTTTACTATCATTGGATTACATTTGTGTGCTTTCCACTTGCCAGCCAAGCATCCTGAATCAAGAGAGGTCTTAAGCTTGTTGCAATCCGTGGTTATATTTAATACTAGACAACAGAGGGGTAATTTATTTGGCTTACATCACCGAATGCATCCTGTTCCATTAAATTGCAAGTGAGGGCTTTCATGTGGAATTAACTAGTTTTCTGACTGCTTACAGAAACACCACTTCAACTCCACCAGTTAATACAAGTCACAAACATAGCACCCTATAGAGGCAGGTTATTTTGGGACCACTGCTAAAACACAATTAGTTTTGCTCTTATGAAATAAGCTTTAATAATTATATCTGATGGCTGTGGTATGCAGAATTGTTCAAGCTGCACCAACTAAATAGGTATATATGTATAACAACCTATCTGCAGTGTACTTTCTCCTTTTTTACAGCAGCATACAATCCACTCTTTGCAGCAATACAACTGATAGCAATACAAATTCGACCCATTTGCGGTTTATTCCAAACAATGACCCTGGCTTCCGTTTTGCTGCAGTAAGCTAGTTGGCTACACAGTCAGTGAACACTGCCTAATTCTTGAAGGTCAAAGCATAAATACTCTTGGATCCAATGTGGACAATATGTTTGCATGGTTCAGTGCGGGGCTACTTGGAACAATTTTTTGTCTGGAAATGACTTTCTTTACAGGGCATTATCAGAATGTGTGTGCTGTCAGCTGTCTTGTATTAATGTAAGCTCCAGTAGGCATATTCTGTATTGACCCGATGCAGCTACAGTACTGCACCTGTCACAGCCAGAAGGCCTGTTGAGCATTAGGCACACACACATTTGCCCACAGGTAGGTATAAAGCTGACAATTGTAATAGATTCATAGTTTCACCTTGGCCGGTTACATGGTGTGATTTTGAATATATGTTGAGTCTTTTCTGTGTGTGAGTGCCTGTGTGCTCATACAACGCTCATTTGTGCTTCATGTGCATGTGTGTGTGAATGTACGTGGGCTTGTGTGTGTCCCGCCTAGAGCTGTGTTTCTCACCTTTTCACTCCTATAAATCACAGTGTAAACCCAGATTTACCACAGTCAGCGCAAGCACCGCATGGTTACGGTTCGTCTTTGTCTTGTGCCCTGTTCAACCTGAGCACTGTTTCCTCCTTCAGGGGTTTAGAAGGGATCACTTGTGTTCATTCTTCTCTTGTAATATTCTTTTACCCTCCCTCTTTGTTTTCCTTTCCCTCCGTCTGTTCCCATCCCTCCCAATTTCCCTTCTCCCTCCAAGGCCTCCCGGATGTTCTTTGTCAAAACTAATAGTTGCCATGCATATCACTAACAAGCTCTGCAGTTCAAAAAGGCTATGAAGCTCACTTCTGCTCAGCCAGACATTGCCATTCAATCATATCTTGATACCATGACATGCCCCTTTGAAACCCTCTATTCTGGGAGGAAAAATAGCCACTCAAAGGGCACGAGTTGTATCGAATTTAATCACAGGAGAATAACTTTTTTTTTACTTCCTATCACATTTTCTTATTCCAGATAATTGCACCATGGAGAGGTTTGCCCTGTTTTCCACTGGGGATTACCCTGCAAAAGTGACTTCCTGAAAGTATGACACAGTGCCGGCTGTAACCTTATTGGCTTGTACAGGTACAAAATATGATTTCCTCTCGAGGCAAGTGCTTTTCCAGTCTCAAGAGCATAAATCAATAAAGAACTTAGGAGGATAACACGGTGTGTGACCAAGGAAGCACAGTGTGAAACATTAATTGGATGTATAGGTAAGATGCTTTTGCAATGCAATTATGAGGGAAATCATCTCAAGAAAACCAGATTTGAGGAGAACATGCTTCTGCGTTTCAATTTATGTTGTCACATTTTCACATAGTGCCACACAATGTCCAAACCCCTCTTCACCAACCTGGGCCTGTTCAGAGCCTGTATAGTTTGGCTCTCAGTATGCTGCTCTGTGTATGGCAGGCAGCACAAACTGCAGTGTGTTAAACCATAAATCAAGCCTTGATAGACTGTGCACACTGAATTGACACATATCTTACATCACCTCCCTAGGGATGCATGTGATGATAAAACATCCATCAACAGTTAGCAGGTTAAATGCAAATAGTAGGGAAGGCAAATGGATCCTGATCAGACTAGAAGCAAATCAAAACATATGGTGCTCTCTTTCAGCGTGCCGAGTAGCAGTTGTTACAAAGTATAGTCAAAAGGTATTGTGTGAAAGGTAAATATTGCAGCTTGTTATAGAGGCGCAACAAGACTAAAAATGAAAAAAAAAACATTTTTTGTAGTTGTTTACTACAAAGCAAAGCTGTAAAATTGCAATTTCCTTGAAGACTGACTTTATTTGGACTCAAGGACTTGAGACTTGTGACCCCAAATACCCCAAAACAGCTGAGCTATAAATAGTAACATAGCACACTGAAATCTACTGTTTATGCAAATGAGAGCAATCTGTTTGTTAGTGTGTAAATGAAATAATGTACAATATTCAGTTCTGTAACTTCTGTGTTGGCCAAGACACAAGGGTTAAAAAAAGAGTACCAAGATTTTGGTCTTTTGCAGCATGGTGCCATGTCATTTCTTCATCTGATTCTTTTTTTTATATCAGCTCTCCTAGGCAATTGCTCTGTTTGAAGTTCTTCAGAAATTCAGTGATTGCAAGATACATCGGGCCATAGAGGGAAAGATTGGAAAAACATGTCACTCTGGTATAAAATACAGATGTACAATGGTCATTTCTGGGCAACATTTTCATATTACATGAGGCCTGAGGCTCGCTCTCTCTCATACAAACCCTGTAGATTTCCTTGTCAAACACGGAAGAACTGTATGATTTTAAATGATTGTGTTCTTTCTCTGTCATGTTTTGGAAAGAAGAGAAACAGCACCCGTAACAAACTGTGCCGTCCGTGTGCATGCTGTGCATACTGTACAGCTACCCATATGCCACATACTGTGCACACACATACAGTCACCTTGAGGACAAATTAATCCAATATCCTTCATAATTTGATGCAGTATATAATTGTGTGGTTAGCTACCATAAACACTGCCACATATTTCAAAATCCTTAAGGAGTATTTATTGAAATCACTTGTTTATCCTCTCCACTGTGTCTCTCACACACACACACACAGCTAATGCTGATGTAATTTGTTATTGTTGACATTTGTTCCACCCTCAGGCAATGCATTTTCCCTCTTCATCCACCCCTTATTGTTTCACATTGTGTCATCCGGCATCAGACCCCGCCCACCATGTAAACAACAACAGGGATCAAGGGAGGGTGTGGAGATAGATAGATAGATAGATAGATAGATAGATAGATAGATAGATAGATAGATAGATCAAAACCATCAAAGTCATCAAAGCCTTGGAGAAAAAGAAAAAGATATTACACTAAGAAGAGAGGGGAAGTTTAAGAGGGTAAGCGAGGAGTAAGAGACTGAAAGGATAAGATAGGGAGAGATAAGAGAGAGAGAGATCCTCCATTATTCATCTGCTCATCTCACTGCAGTAGATCCAGCAGGGGGAGGTGTTGCAATATTTGGTTGGTTGCTGGCTGTCTGTTGCAAAAGCCCAACTAAATACATAATCACTTTCAGACTTACATAGAAATACATGCAACTTTTTCTCCACACTTAAGAAGCGCTCCCTAAACAGATACACAAAACTGCACAGGGTCCTTAACAGAGTCCTTTGATATAGAATAGACAGTTGATGTTTCTTTTTGTCTGTTATGTATGTCTTTTCCTCTCTCTCTTTCTCCCCTCTTTTAGTGCTCAAGTTTGACTCACTTGGCTGGAAGAAAGGTACGTGTGAAGCAGTAAAAAAGAGCAGTTCGAAACCATTAAATATCTCCCCTCACTTGGGAGGTTCTGACGTTTTGTCTGTCTTGAAGGCAGGGAGAGTGGGACAGAGACAAGGGGGGAGAGAGAGAGAGTGTCCAAATAGAGAATCCAGTGTGTCCAAATATTTGTATATTGAGGCTTTGACAACATTTTTTGATTTTTTTTTTAAACTTTCATGCAGTAAAGTCTTTTGAATTAGAACATTTGAGAGAGAGAGAGAGAGAGAGAGAGAGAGAGAGATGTTGTGAAAAGAGGACTCTCATGGGATCAGGGCCAGATTTACCCTTTGGGGGGGGGAATTAGTCAGGGATACCTACTGAGCCAACCATTTCTCTGCGTTGTCTTTGCTGTCTTGCTTTGCATGTATTAGTTACAAATTAATTATTTTGTAACTTAATTAAGCAGAAAATGATTTAGGAATATGCACCATGTATGCACAACATAAACTGAAATAATCCAGTCCTTAAAAGTAGATTTCATGTAAGGGCCTCTCTACAAGGGGGGGACCTCCAGATTAAGTGCATAGTGCATCACCTATCCCTATCATTGAGGTTTTATATCTTTTTTATATCATTTTTATTGCACTTTAGTTGTGCACACAATTCTACCAAACAAATGTACAATTACTCAAATTACCAAAAACAAATCACCGCTCATTGATCCTGAAGCTTTCAGCCCCCACAGGGTCTGTGCATACAAATGAGGTATAATCCAAGCCACAGTAGATCAAGGACAAGCAACTTCCTTATTGTTACTTAAACTGGAAACATAGTCACATTTAACTAGCTTGAATGATGATGTCAACCTGCAGCAATGGCACCATGTTTTGTCCAAATAACGGGTTTAAACTTCCCCAGACCGTTGATCATTTGAGACAGACATGTTGTATAGCTGTTTTAGCTTAAAAACAAGTAATAAGTTTGACACTGATTGACCGAAGTTGCTCCAGTTCCCTGTTTGTTTTTAAGACTTAATTTCTACTTATGTTGTGGCTTAGGGTGTGAATTTGACAAATAACCACACACAACAAAAACATATTGTCAAGAAACAGCACCAATAGCTAATTATTTAATGAATAACAGTTATTCTTGCTTATTTTCCTGTGTAGTTAAGTCAAAATCACAACGAACAAGAAGCAGGTTATTTCTTACTGGTGGCAATTTGGAGGTGATGTGAAGTCTCATTTTCAGCTACATTATTAACACATTGCCCAGGCACACGCACAGCCGGGCCGTGATGTGCCTTTGGGTGCCAGCTATTATTCATTCTGAGTCTGGCCACATGTATGATCTTGAATTTTTAGCACTAAATAAATCATTGTTGTGTTCCAAACCTGACCACTGACAAATCTCTCTCTCCCCCCTTATCTCTGCACAAGTCTCCAGCCCTCTGCTTCCTTTTCTGTTCCAAATTATGTCTCAAAGCCAAACTCATAAGATTCTTGCATTTTCATTTTTCATAAGTTGGTGTTTTGTTCTGTGAGGAAATGCTCCCCCTGACTGAAATTCAATTAGGTAAACGAAGCAAATTGGGTTTCATAAATATGCTGGGCAACCAAATGTCTAAACAGATGCATGTGTGTCAACATAATCCGATTTTTATTAATTCAAAGTGCCAATGAACTTCCATTGAAGGTGACATTTATTTTATTATTTGCAAATGTGTGGCAAGATAGTGAGAACAGAGAACACATTACTTTTAAGAACAACACTCATGGCCTGCTATCACAAATCACAAAAACTGGGAAAAAACTGTAATATCTCCTTAACCCTGCCCTTGAGGCATTGTTCTCTGCCAAATTGTCTGTTGTGGTCCAGCCCTCTTGTCATGTTATTCCTGCCGGCCTTGTTGGACTTTTTGCCCCCCTGCTTTGCTCCTTTGGACTTGGTTGCCTGTTGTGACTGCGTGCCTATTACTGGGCCGAATATATTTGAGTTCGCAGCCTGTTTTACTGAGTTGTTGATTGTTTTCACATACATGAAGGAATTCTACTTGAATGTAAACACAGAAAACACACTGAAACAAACTCAAAGTGAAAAAAAAAATCTATTGTACTCTATTCTGAAGGTAGAATACTTTATTCACTGAATCTCAAGTGAGGGTCCTCGGTAAGTTAGCATGTGATGGACAGAGCATCAGATATACCACTGGCAGGGCATGGCGAGACCACCGTTATCTCACATACCCTTTCTCTCTTCTCTGCGACACTTCCATGCTGTCTTGCAGCTGTCCATGCGAGTTTCATATTCTATATAACTGGCACCGTGAGACCAGATGCAGCAAGGGAAACAGGGGTGGAGTGCGGGAAAGAGAGGCAGAGGAAGAGATACAGGATGAGGAATTACAGAGGGAATGTTAGAGACAGCCAAAAGGAAAGGGGGGGGGGGGGGGGGGGNGCAGAAATCCAATACAGGTTTTGAATGCACTGCAGAAAAAACATTAAGAAGTTACTTAGCTAAATCCATTATGCTTCACAGGATGTGCCTGCCTTTCTGCTCTAAATCAAATCATGCGTTCAGGTAATTGTTCTCATATTAGAAAAACTACATCCTACTTTCATCCCCTGAATGCTCATTCACCCTGCCCCCATCCATCTGAGATGAGGGAGTGAAGGGCCGAGGATGAAGTATGAATCAGATGATGATTGTTATAATGTTGATGATGCAATAAACACAATGAGGACGGTTTCACCAAGATTGTGTCGATGACTTTAAATGAAGTATAATGAAGCAGAAACAACAATAATGATGATGATGACGATGACCTCTCTTTATAAAGGCTGATTGTGCCTGTGATTTTTCAGCAGGGCAGTTTCTTGGTTGCACACTGTTATACATGGAGGCTCTCCAATACAATGCCATTCTTCTGCTGAGCAGCACCACCCTCTATGAAGGATAAGTACCATTCTCAAAGTCAGCATAATACGTGTTTTTGGAGGACCATTGAAAATTAAATCATTTAGTATATGGCACACTAGCGCACAAATCAGAATTTACAACACACTGTGGGCAGACCACATTAGTCCTCATTTGTTCTGCTGCAAGTAAGAAAAATGACTGTGCCACAGCAAATGAATTACTCAAACCTTCAATGTGTGAAGCCCAAATTGACCTTTACATGCCGACTATCAAAGGGGTGCATTGCATAATTGAAAATCTTTAAAATATAAATGGACACTGAATCTCATCAACTTTCAATGTAGAACATCAACAGGAGTGGACTCTTGTACCGTGTCTGCGTTTTGAGTCTAGTTCAGTTCTTTGGCTTGATAGGTTTTTGAACTTCACCCAGAAATTATCATTTCAATATCAATTACTCACCCACCACACACACACACACACACACACACACTTCGCCCACCCATTCTTTCTTTGGCCAGGAAATTGATATAATATAACAGTTCCAATTTTTGGCTGAAATATTCCTTTAAGACTTTTCATACTAAAATTATTTACAACTGGAAAGGAATCTCTCTGTCCTCATCCAAAATATCTTGCCCAGTCATTATCTTCTACTGACACTGAAAATCACTATTATGGGATTTCTACCAGCATTTTTTATCCTTAGAAGAGCTTTGCAAAATGCACACTTTTACATAACTGAGCCGCTACAGTCATTTGTAACAACCTAAATAAAATAAGCCTTGAACCTAACCTTGAACACTTTGACGTCCTTTGCAGCCTTCAAAAGCATTCCTGAATCAAATTAAATGTTGTTTAAGCCACATTGTACACTATGTCTTCCCTCCCTGACCTAATTCTCTGGAAGTCACATACAAGAGAGTGAGGACTAATCTTTGATGTCATCAAGCGACACCTCCCCGACCTGTTCCATTTACAATGGATGGGCCAACTTTGGGAATAGTGTGACAGCGCTCAAGGCTATTTTGTGGGGATGTAGTCCCATCTTTTGGCTCAGAGTACTTTTATGAAATAAAACCCATTTGGGTGGAAAAGACCCAACAGTTATTCTACAAAGTCATTCGCCCATTATTTGACAGGAGACCAGCTGAAGAAATGGGATGCTGATCATATAGTCATGGTTGTCTGGATTTTAGCTTTGGGGTTCACTTGTTCATGTTCATAAATATTAATTGAACTATTAATTGAGATGATGAGAGTGTTGAATTTTCTTTCACATTTAAATACTATGCCTGGTCTCAGTTGAAACGATTTGACAGTGTAATTTTAATTAATAATTAATTTAATTAATTAATTAATACAAAACATGTTTCATGGTTTGCATAATTCCGCAATATCAACTTCATAGCAGATAGCAAGAGTAAGAACTGGAAAAGTTGTATATTCTATACAATTTTGTGGATGCTTTTATTGATAATATTTTATATTGCTGAATAGATACATACATTTTTTTATATATGTAGTTTGAGGAAAAGGAGAGAAATATTAATTAAGGGAATTATTTTAGTAGAGTTTTACATAAGAATATTACAGTTTATTGTGCTGGGCTGTCTTTATATTTGAGTAGTACTGGTACAGACAACAGTTGTTTGGATGTTTTAAGAATTAGTCTCAACCAATCTGTAGAATTGTGAGTGAGAGTGACATATTACCAAATTCACTACAATAGTTTGGAGGCTTTGAGAATGCAGCAGCTCATCACCTAAAGCCTGTAAAAATAAAACATAACCAGGGGTATTACCGTGAATGCAAGCGCACTCCCAAAGCGGAGTACTACACACTACATTTTCACCAAATGCATTGCTTTCAGCCCAAGGCACTTTATTTTCTCCCTAAATTAGACACAAAGCATGTATCAGTTCCCCAGGTAAGAGCGAATGGCCTTGGTTTAGGCAACAGGCATGAAGACACTCCCACTGATGCAGAATGCATTTGGCTGCTTCAAAGCACTCTTATAAACTCTGTGATGTGTCAGAGGAATCTCGGAATGAAATAAGTAGCAATTCCTGATGTGATCTCTTATTGTCAGGAGGGATCTATGCTCTCTCCCTGTTATTTTTCAGGTGTGGCTGTGGATGCTGGCAGACTTCCTGTTCTTCACATCTCATAAACCACAGACCTGTCCTTGGTGTGTCTCCAAACATCAACCCAGCAGTGCACTTCACCTCTGGTAAACTCTAATGGTGGTATTTCTGTGTGAGGAGCCCAAGGATCTGAACTCATAGAGACATACAACACACGGTTATAGCTTTGCTGTCCGACCTCATACAGCAAACCAGGCGGGTACCGGGGCTCCCGCCTGGGCCTTTAAAGGCTGCTGATCAGAGGAGCAGAAAGGGATAAGTTTCCACAGACTCCCCACTGCTCAGTGGAGAGGGATAAAAGACACAGAGGCAGGCAGGCGACCTGCACTTACCAGGTTTACAGCCAAATCTCAGGATACACAAATACAGGTGGGCACAGAGGCACTAGCAGGTTGTATAAATACTGGAGCTGATTCAGCATGTAGCGTGAAGACATTAGAGGGTAAAACAGTGATGACAGACAAAAACATTTATTATCTTTAAAGCTGCACTAATCAATATTTTTATATCAACAGAGGGTCAAATGACCACTGTATGTGTAATGTGAAAGGTGCTGCTCATAGTGACTGACCCACAGAGAATTAGTTCCCCTCAGCGCTATGGAGCATTTTAGTCTCTTTCATTACGTTGTTTTGGCTTTACGGCCGAAACTGCTGTTTTGGTTCCCTCTCAGCACTCTCATCAACTTTGTTCCAGCAAGAAAGCTCAGATAAACCAACAAATGGCAGCCAGTTAGTTTCTAGCTGGTGAACATAGTGAAGCATTTAGCAGCTAAGGAGCCATATTTTTTTCCTCAGGAGTTGGTGAAGAATGTGTGACTTACATTCGTCGGGTGTCAAAAAGCGTGACTCCAAATAAATGCTAATGTTTCTGCTGGATGAGTAAATAGATTTACAAAATGATAATATGTCAGCGTTGTATTTACCTTTTATTGTGCTGCCCACAAGTTGCCAAAAAAAACTATTAATGCAGGTTTAAATTCAGCATTTTTCATGTAATTTTCATGGTTTGCGTTGACAGACGTGTAACAGTATTAAGGCCATGTAAATGTTGAAAGTTGATTTGATTTCAATTTATTACATAAGTTTTTTTAATGAAATTTGTCTTGCCTCCCAAGATGTACACTGTTTCACATACATAGCAAAACACAACCTTCATTTTTGCCATGAACCTGAGTTGCTGCTGAAATCCATTGTAACTGTTGTGAATCCAAGCCGACTACAGCTGCCATCCTCTTTGAAGGAGCGAGCAAGAAATGTTTCACAGCCAACTTTCAATCCTACAGGGGAAGAGTGTTTGAGGTTTTGATGGATATGTTTTTTTTTTTTCTCTTTTGTAGCTCTGATCATAGATAGTCAATACAGACTGAAGATTTTTGGTGTGTAATCTTTCATACAGAATTCTTTTTAACGATACCCCTCTTTTGTTATTTGTCATGGAAACTAAAAAAAACTATTTCAACACTTTTAAGGTGTTTGAGGAAGTTAAAGACCCTGAACTCTATGGATATGTTAACCCTGGCTGTTTGTATCCTCTTAGTCACAGACAGAATGGGACGCCCTCCCCACCATGAGCACAACAAGGCCGAATAAATTATCAACTGTTGTTGTGAGTAACCAATAGGCCTGCCTGCTATGCACAATGGGACAGAGTGCTGTGGCCTTGGGTTGAACAAGATGTTATGTAAGCGTCCTGATGGAGACGCAGAAAAGAGTGATGAGCTTTGGATAGAGCCTTCTCCTACGCAATGAATTTAAATCAAATATATTGAAAACCACTGAGGTGTGTGAAGATGTACTGCACTGATTAAGTTAGGTAGGCCCCATATTCATAAAGATAAAACTGTTGTGCTGAATCAGAGTAAATTAGAGTAATTTTTTTCTTCCCTTTTGAATATCATCGTAAAGCGATCGTGATGTGTTGCTCTACCCTGTGAAAATAATGTTTCCAGTGAAAGCCACAGTTACACTTTCATCTTTATGCCTTACAGGTAATACTGTATGATGAGCAGTATTTCATAGTAAATGTTAGGTAGTCATTTTGTGGGTTCAGATACTACATTTTTACAGGTTGAAATTTTATTTTCATATCAAAGTCATCATATTGTCCACATTATCCGTACATATTAGTTATAGCCCAATCAAGTTGGCATATTCCATGACATCACCATGTTGCTAAAGAATAACCAAGATACAGTGCTGCTCTGCTCTCCCTTCTGCCTTTGGCCACCATTAGAAAACCCTTTTAATATTATCAAAATGATACATAAAAAAATATTGCCCTGAGAATCACTTCCCCTGCTGTTTTCTTAATGACTTAGGTGACATGCTCTCCATCTGAAGGGGTGTTGAATGTATATGGGTGCAGCCAGAGTAAATGAACTAAATGGCTCCTCCTCTGGTGTGGTGCTTTGGATGCCATTAAAACACAGAGACAAGACTTTATAGCTGATGGCTGTTGTGATGGTGAAGTGTTCCCTCTGGACTGTCCATTTAGTGACAACGGGTGCTAGCAGCCTTTCATCTTTTCTTTCTGACACATGCTACATTAGAGCTACATTAGAGATTTTTGTATTATCTGTGATCTGTGTGCACTAAAGCGTCTTTAGAGCTTTTTCAATCTCCCAACAAAAAATGGACCGACAAGATAATATGGACTCCCAAACTAAGTTTTTAAGTTTTTTTGGAAATTCAAGCCCGTGATGAATGGGGGATGGCAGAGCATTAGTGTTCTTCAGATGACAAAGTGGGGCTCTGGCACATCTTCAACTACAAAAAAAGGTAAATGGAAACAGAGGGGCCACCTTGAAGGTGAAAATACCACCAACACATGCAGTGTTGTGGAGAACAACTTTATTTTGGAAACATCAGGGTGCGATGAAGGCCACAGGCAGAAATGCATTTGTTTTGCACTATCAAGTTGTTCTCTACAGCTCTAAAAGCATTGCTGGAGTTTTCAGGGCATTAGAATTCTGAGAGGGGAACAGCTAATCTTGATGGCAACTGTTGTGTAATGATAGGGAGATTTACTTTTGATAGAAAAATGCATCATACTGTTAGTACATCCCAAAGCAGATACATATTTTGGTATCTGCACACAGTATATGCATGTGTATGTTTGCGTGGAATCATTTGTGTGTTGCAGCTTTCCCACACTTCAGTTTTTTTTCCTCACAAAGAGGCTTTAGAAAAAAGTTCTGAGTGTTCAACGCAGACATATTCTAAAAACACTCCACATATTCCAGTATTCCTCTGTTTTAACTTACTTGGCATTGTTCTGCCTGCAACTTGCACCACTCTTCCATTTTGGCATTTTTTCCCCTCATATGTAATCGGTAGTATCTGCATCAGTGAGTTTGGGCTCAATTGTGGTTTGTGTTTGATAAAGCCGTGACCCTGAAGAGAACATAAAAGCCCCAGAAATAATACCAGAGCTGAAAGCAGAAACTCCCTGTGATCTACCTTTGGGAGTGGAGATTATACCTGCTTAACGTCAAGCAGACCAAATACCATATAAAGAGGCTATGAAATCAGCCAGCTAAATTTCCCCCTAATCACAGTGGAGAGGTTAGATGCTGGCAGGCGCCTCACAAGCCACAGTTCAGGAGCATGTGCAAGCCTCACGGAAAGCAGACGACTGAGCTTGACTGTTGCAGGCTTAGAGCAAACTGAATTTCTAAATAATCCTCATGATTTATTCAATCCATGTACAATGGATGGTTTACTGGACCAGAACAATTTAGATAGAACCAGATAAGTTGTCTTTTTGAACTTTCTTTCAATTCAGTAAAACAAGTTTTGAAGATATTGTTTATATTTTTTCACTTGGTTAATGAATACTGTGTTGAAGGCATTGCTTAGCTGTAAATAACTTGAATTATTGGACTCATTTATCTATATTGCATGTACAATGACTGTACAAGATTAAATTAAAAAAGCCAAGGTTTCCAAACATTACATCCCAAACTGGCCCTTTGAACTTATCTTCAAGAATTTTGCATTTATTATTTCAGTAATCTGTCCAGAGCCTCAAATTATAGATTGGCCGATCATAGTATAATAAGCCAACTTTGTTTCACATACCTGGAAAAAACAACATTATATAGAACAATATTATATTTATATGAACAAGATATATTTCACTGCTTTACATTAAGATCAGCATCCTGCCTACTTGCACATTAGCCTTGGCCTATAATGTCAATCTTCTTACTCACAGTCGTTTTCCTCTAAGGCCAGTATATAAAGTGAGATCCACCCACGATCCAAACACAATCCACATAGTTTGCCAGGTTAAATGCAAACAGCGTGAGGGTAAAAGCCTGTTTAGGCGTGCCGTCATGAGAAGTGATTGATTTGGTGGTTTGTGCCCCCTTCAGGTTGACAGATCTGAATGCCCACAAATCTGAAACAGTTCACACCCTCTGCAGCTGCCTGTCCACAGCGGTTTGTTGGCATCTCATATAAAGCCTATTCTACTGGTACTATCCTTCATGGTGATAACATTCAGCTACAAACCTCCAGGCTCTCAAGCTTGAGATTTTGAAATCAAATGGCAATGCCAATAATAAGAAGAATATGATGTTACTTTAGATACTGTGGGGCAGTATGATGTGCCAGTTGTTTGGTAGGGGGAATTGTAGCATAGAAAAACATGTTTCTGACCAAAGAGTTGCCAGTAGGGTTGGTCAGGAACACTCAACTAGGACAAGTGAATGAAACACTTGTTCCTCTCATATACAGTTAATATATACAGTCAATATCCCAGGTTACGGTGGGCTTCTCCCAGATGAGGATGTCCACTAGGTTGTTCCTGTAATCAGATTGTGTTTGTAGTTAACATGTTGAATAAAGTATGATAGAAACCGTTATCAGCATGAAGGTAAAAGCAAACTGCAGTAAATCAAGAGACGCATAGAAGTTACTCTTAATGGGGCCCCTCATTAAATCAGCAGAGAGCACCAAATGACACAGCAGGACATGTTGTTAGATAAAGGAACCATTTCTAAATGGGGTCTCATAAAGACAGATTTTAAAGAAAATTGCGCTATATAACAAGGCAAGGAACATAAAAAGCTTTGAATTAATTGAACTGGGGACAATTTAGAGGCAAGGTGGGATCCAGTTTAGTGGCATTTCAGCTGTGGTTTAAACATTTTAGTAATGTCAGGCCACAGGGAGTGCTTTCCCATGTTTCATGTACAAAAGCTCTCAGTAAGGACGGATGTGTTTGCACATTTGCAAAGTTTAATAAACAGATCACCTGGCCTTATACTGCATCTGTCTTTTCTAGTTCCAGTGCTCTTTATTTTTTGGTTTTTGTCATCACTGCAGCAGAATTACAGTGAAACCTTCTTGTGAACAAATTTCAAAATTTGTTGTGTATGTTTTTCTTCAATTGTTTTTTGGATTTTTGCTTCTGATGTTACATCACTTTGGTCTGAATGCCAGACTGCTTCTCATATCCAATAGTGCTTACAGTGGATCATTCTGCTCCCACAGCTTGATGCTAACCGAGTGGGGCTGTGACAGCATATGTGTGGGTTGTAAAACTGGAATGATAGTGGAAATGGGCATCTGTGTGTTCAATGATGCCATTATAGAAGACTATACCTCCCCCAGCTCTTATCTAAAGATGACACAACATATCATCACAGCCAGACTCACACATGCCACTCTGTCTGCGGAGAGAATGGGTGCCATGAAAGATGAAATCATTATTGACATTGTTTTAAGCATAAATGTCACTAAACTAAGCCTTCGCATGCCAGCACTGTCACTGCCCACAATGTGCCCAATCTTTTTGATTACAGATCCAAAAACCCTGGATGCTTGGTAACAGACTGCTGTTACTTATACTATGTTGTATTGTCATACACTCAGTACATTTCATGCACATGACACTTTTGCTTACTACAGATGTTTGGATCAGGTTTGTGTAATATACCTGTATAGCACTAATTTCACATGTAAGCCAGGGTCCTTATAAGATTTATGAATTGATGTCAGTAAAGGTAACTACCTGCATGTATTTTCTCAATGTTATAAACACACACAGATAGTAGGTCAGTGCATGAGAGCCCAGGTGCAACCACGATATGGGGTTGCGCCAATTTGGCTCAAATTTGTGCTGTGACTATTGAACCAAGTGGATCTAACCTGACATCTCTCTCGCTCTCTCTGTGTGTGTGTGTGTGTGTGTGTGTGTGTGTGTGTGTGTGTGTGTGTGTTNGAGTGAGTGAGTGAGTGAGTGAGTGAGTGAGTGAGTGAGTGAGTGAGTGAGTGAGTGAGTGAGTGAGTGAGTGAGTGAGAGAGAGAGAGAGAGGGGAGGAGAGTATGAAAAAGAGAAACAGAGGCAGTTTCTGCCAGGGATTTTATCTGGCTGCCTTGTATAATAAGAATAAATGCTCAGTATAAGCCATATAGATTAAAAGTAAACATCTAGTAGTATGTTGTGATAGCAAACAAGTAGACAAAAGCCTTCCCCTCTGTCCCTACACCCATCCTTTCATTCATGTATCTAATTATCAACCAACCGTGAATGTCTCCCACTAACAAAATACAGCTACATGGGTTAATTAACTGTTACAGTTTAGGGGCCATTGGGTATTTTAGCATTTATCTAAATTGCCTCTTCCATCTCAGCTAGATCAATACTTCCAACTGCTAACCAGTATCTCCGCATGGCCAGAGACTCTGACAGCTGCGGTCACATGGCTGCAGGGCAGAGAGAGACATCTGGGCCTGGGGACCAAATGATATGGGCAGTGTATATATGTGTGTGTGTGTGTGTGTGTGTTTGCCTCTGTTTAGACCAGTGTAATTTACAGTATATGATCAGTAAGACCTAAATATTAATTTCCAAACCTGTAGGTATATAGAATATTTATACAGTGATATAAAATTGAAAAATAGCATGTGAGGACAATGGAGATTACTCTTCTCTACTATTAATGCAGTTCATAAAAGCAGTGTTTTAACTGCACAAAAATTATGAAACATCAAAATGAATACTGTTTAATATAGCTGGGTTTTACAAGTATTATAGACATATTTATTATACATATAAAGAGTGTCAAAACATGACCTAAACTGCTGTCACGTGTTCCCTGTTTGGCTTTTATAACCTATGTCCACAGTAAAAGAAGTTTTGAGGTACAGTATGGCAAGGGAATGTGCATTGGAAACTCGTAATAGGAGTATGATATTACAAGTGACTTCCTCTCTTTATCTATACTTTATTTGAGAGGGGTTTACTGATTTACTCTGTTTTGAGGACTACTGCATGGCTGATGAAGCATCTGTCAATTTCCTTAAGATGATTAACCGACACTGAGCCTCACTTGCCAGAAATGAACACATGATGGTGTTTTCAAATCAGACACACCTCATCTTCCATGCATGTCACACTTAGGTGGCAGCAGCTGCAATCAACGTTGATTGCCACAGTGAAATTTGAATAACTAATGTTTAAAAACAGATACCAGACAATGACTGGTTATCATTCTGAGTGAATGAGTTCACATGAGGCCACAAACATATGAAAAACAGTGTAAAAGTGATTGTGCAGCATGTTCACTGCCTGTATGCCTGTGGAATAAATGTTCAGAGGGGAATTTGGGCTAATGCACCATGACAAGACGACGACTTTGCAAGCACCTGCTTGTTTCCACTGCACCTGCCACTCTCCTTGATACCCCCCCATCCCCTTCAGCTTTCATGCTGGTAGGTTTCATTTAAATCAGATCAATTAAATGTATGTTTTTGTTTGTTTGTGTGTGTCACTGGACAACAACACTTACTGGATAGGGACAAAACATATATAAAAAAACTGAGAAAGAAGAAACTGAAAAATATTACCCACTGTGTTAGCAAATTGTTCTTCTCATCTTTCAGTGAAGATAAAAATATATGATAAATGCAGCACGGATGAAAGATATCTTCAGCATATACACTTACTCGAAAATAAAAACTTGGCAGATGTGAAAGTGTCCTTGGGTCAGTCAAAACAGAAGGCAGAACAATGCTGCTGAGGACATGTGACCTACTTTGCACACGTCATTCACGTCACACACACAGCCCTTACATGCACCAATTTTATGTGTTTTTTGTGTTTTATTTATTTATTTATGTTTATTTTCCTGCTCTCTCCTAGTGTAGCATTAAAAAGCGATTTGAAACTAGCCGTTCAAGCAATGTGTGTGGCTAAACAGATAGAGAGAGTGAGAGCGAGAGAGAGGGAGAGGAGAGGGAGTGATATTGCGAAGTGTAACAGCACTATCAAAGTAATTTATGAGACAGTGTGGGGCAGGCTACCATTTTGTATTTTAGATTATGAACACATATTTTTCTCAAACATCCCCTCAAGGAGTCCTTGGAAAGAAGTTACACCCTACCAAAGCAGGAGCATTAGCATACTTATGTAAGGCTATTGAAATTGGTACCAGAGCACCTTACAAAGGACAATGCAAACCTCAGGATACTCTCCCTGGATTGGTTTCAAAATATGTCAAAAGTCTTGGAAAACCACATTTATCACAGAAGAATCATGCATGCTGCCTAAATATGAACCATATCCTCTGGCATATGTTGAATTTCCACTTAACCTCATTCAGTAAATCAGTCAATAATAATGTACAAAAAACTCCTTAGTAAACTAATCAGATTTCTGGGCTCAATTTTGGGGATGAGGATATTTATCGTTAAATCAACTGGACCATGAGAGCCAGTATCGCTCTGACTTAAACAGCAACAAACTGATGGAAGCTGTCCTTGGTGCTGATTGGTGGTTTGTAATGCAGATGAAACTAATAGAGCTGTCCAAGGTTCTGAAACCGTGACTGGACTAAACTCAATGCCTGCGCCTCATTTAGGATTCCAAATAGATCTGTGTGGCATCAAGGAACACACAACCACACACACACACACAACCCTGTACTTCTATACTTGTGAGGACACTCATTGACATAATGCTTTCCTAGCCCCTAACCCTAACCATCACAACTAAATGCCTAACCCCAACTGTTACCCTAACCCTAACCTAAACCTAATTCTAACCTGAATCTTTAAACCATGTCTGAATCCTCAAACAGCCCTTTGAAGGTCTGTCCGAAAGTGAGGACCGGCCAAAATGTTCCCACTTTTCAGAAATGTCCCCACTCCCAAAGTCTAAAACTCAAATTGGTTCTCACAAAGACAGCTGTAAAAGTACACACACGCTTCTCCACCTGAAATAATGTGTGTAATTACTTACACCAGAGGTTATTTGTCTGCACTGAAGGTAGGAAAAGTGCCAGAGAAACATGTACAACTTTCAGTCTTCTATACACCTGCATTGTGGTCACTGGTAGTGCATAAAATTGTGTAGGCTATTTGCTCCTCATTAGCCTGTTAGGTACCCCAGGAGGTCACCTTCGATCTCATTTTGTGAGCCCTTGCATTGAATTGTGTTAATTGCTGCATCACATTATTTAGCAGTAATTGCCAAATGGAGCAAAATTTACACTCACACCAGCAGTCAATACTTAGATAGTCACCATCTTAACACAGTATAATTTCCTCATGTTATAAATATATATTTTTATTAACAATCATCACGTGGTATACACAAATAGCTAGCAGTAAAAAATAAAACCACCATTTTTCCTGTAGCACCAAGCTAAGGCTTTTCCCCCTACTCTATGCAGCCCTGCTTCTGCTTGGTGAAACCACGCATGTGTTGATCCGTGCTGCAGCAACGTGCATCAGTTCCTCTCTGACCCCAGTGTTGATCTGCATTCAGACTGAGGCTCCGCTGGGTTTCTCAGCTGCTAGATATTACTGTAGCTTAAACAGGGGGGGCTTCGCCGTCTGAGGCAGTTTTTTAAGGCCCATCTAGGCTGTCGATTCGACAACAGACACGCAAAAAAAACAAAAAAAAAAACGAAAAAAAAAAACCGAGCGATACGAAATCAAGCTTTCGACTCTCATCGATTTTGTTTTGGCTGATTTCACTCCACCGCACGTCCGCCTCGGGTCTAGATTTGCAGACCCGCTACTGCTAACGTGCGTAATGTATCGTAGAGAGGAAACACAGTAAATAGACGGACACGTCCATCTGCAATAAAGAGGAAACGAAGATGGTGATGATGGCTTCACCAAATGTAGCTTCCAAATGCTCGACAGCAATGGCGAAGCCTTCCCTACCCCTGAAGCTGTTTCTCTGGGTGTTTATTGTCGTTAATCTCCCTACAAGGTAAGATATCAATGCGGGATATTTCCTCTTAAAAAGCCATGATTCTGTGTCGGCTCTGTTGGGTAGCGTGTTTCTTATTTTAACACATAATTTTGCGGTGCCTCCCATCTAATGCCAATACAACCCTGCTATTAATGGGAATCCTGGACGTTTAGGTCGCAGAGGGGGATCTAGTTTTAGTGGAAAACCTTGGCATGTAGTGTATAAATCACTGGTATAACTGTGGTTCGACATGGAAGTGTGATATTAATTTTTTAGAGACACAGCGACACATGCATCGCATAACTGGGAGATTTCGTGTATCATTTTTTATTTTTTACAGAAAACAAAAGAGCACCTACAGACTGCCTTAAATATTTGTTGCTGTGGCTATCAGATGATTTAACACCGGGTATTTTTTTGCAGATTTAAACATTTGTCCTGTTTCTCTCACAATCTGTCCGGCGTTAGGAATAGCATAGTGGCAGGCTAATTTCCTTGAAGCTAAGGCTACATATAGTCTCTGCTAAGCTGTCTTTAAGGATCAAGTCAATTCTAAGAGCCAAAGCCTCGTTAATGAACGCGTGTGTCAGATGTGGCCGAATAGCTATATGGGAACAGTCTTTTGTAGGCTAATAAAGACAACTTGAGTAGTGAATCAGGGTAGGCTACGTTTCATCTCACGTATTTGAAATAAAAAAAATAAAAAAAGCATTTCAAAATGGCAGACAATCACACAGATCATACAAGTGTAAAGGCACAATAAGGACAAGGATAACACATATGGACTGATCCTTGTCTTGCACACACACACACACACGCACACAGGCAAAGGACTGCCAGCTTTAACTGAGGTGCAGATTTGAGTTTGTTTGAGAGAAGCTGTTTGGTTGTCCCTGTCAAGACATTATCCCCGAGTGCTGAGATAAGAATAGTCAAGAGGAAGGATGGCTAGGCTTCTCGCGTCGCTTTCGTCTTGTGCTGCTGGAGGGTGAAAAATGGAGGAAGATAAATCAGCCGACGTTCAATCACCGTCATGCTGATCGCAACCTTAGGGCTCCTTGCCCAGCCTACATTGTCAGGCCTGTGTGTTTTCTAATTGTAACATACGTGGCTTTAACCTAATTAGCACCCAGTGACAGAAAGATACAGCCTATTTCTTTTTTCAAATACTTTATATACAAGTCCTGTGTACTGTATAGGCAAATAATTAAAAGACAGCTATTGCTAGGTAAGCATTGAAAGCCATTGTGATTCATGTATGAGACCTCTTACATAAGACATCTCTCAAGGCCTCAGGCATGCTTTCTGTCATCTATGCTACTTTGTGACTCACTGACAGTTACAATGTGTAGTGATGTCTGATTGCATCACTGTACATTAATCCCAGTGCACAGTCAATTACTGTTTTACATCAAAGGTATCACAGCATCAGGGTTTGGCACCACAACATTTAAGTAGATGTGGAGGAAATTTTGTTGCAAATGTTTTGGCATATAGTTCCACCAGTCAATAAGTAGGTGTCAGATGTAGGCCCAGGATCCACTCGGAGAGTTTGTAAACCATGATGGGACCATGGCCATGACAAGTGATGTCAGAGTGAGGAAGCGCTACTCATGTTTTCTATTAGGCCGGGTGATGTATTCAAGTTTCCATTAACCCATACTTTAATTTCACAAAAAAATTCACATTTTATTATATTGGATAAGAAATATATTTTCCTTTAATGCCTGCCAAATAATAATAAATTTCTTCCAGTCTTACATAATTATATGAAAAATGAAAAATACAAAGCGTTCAGTAGGTTCAGCAGGGCAAAACTGGCTGTATTTTCTCCATAGAAAGTAGTGAAAAATTCTCGGTACGGCATATTTTCTCTAAATCTTTTAGGGTTTTGAAACATGACACCTTAATAGTTCTCTGTGTGATTTTTTAATTTGTCTTTTTGTTTTAAATTTAACTTTATCCCTCATCACCTAAAACAATGTTGGACATCTATAGTTGTCTAATTTGCATGTAGTTGTGTGGCTTAAGAGAAATGTCCCACAACACCCTAACAAGTAACAGATACCTTGCCAACAACACACCCACACAGTCATCTGCAGTTGGCATAATTTTGTACAAAACAAATAATAATAAAGTGACTTAAATTAAATCTGTCTTCAGTTGCTTAAACATGAGACTCCCGGATCTGCAGATTTAATTTTCTGTCTTAAATTAGCTTGCTAGCAAGAATATGCTATGGACATAATAAATGAAATGAAGATGGTACATAACAATGATCACTGATGAACTGATGAAAATAAATATAGATTGGTAGTATTCTTTTGAACTACTGTAATTGCGGATAGTGTGGGACATATTTCACAAGAGAACAATTTTATGAATTCAATCCTCAGTCCAACCTGCCACTTGTTGCATTCCAGTTATCCCCAATCAGCATTAATTCTCATAAGTTGGCCAGTGTTTCTAAGTAAGTGCAGTTCCTTTTAAAATTCCATCCCTTTAAGTAGGAAACTACAATGCACTGGACTCAATCAAGCCATCATACACTGTCTGCCTCTTGTCATCACTTGGAAAGGGTTGGGATGTATAATTCTGACAAACTGTCAACCTGTCATGTATCCCATAATAACAACCATATGTATTTATGTCTCAGAACTCGTGAAATGTAGTTGATAGCACACAGATGTCAATCTTCTTTTTTTCCTATGTTGATTTAAGACAGTTTGACAGAACAGTAGAAGATGACAGTCAAAGCTCATAGCTGCCTCTTGCTTACAATTTCTGTCATATTCGTCAGCCAGGGGGTATTGAGGTCAGAGCGATTTCAGATTTCTGGGATAGAATTGGGAGGGTGTGAATTAACAGCAATGGTGATTACTCCCATTTACTCAGCCCAGTAATGATCACAATCAACCTGAAGTAGGGACATGGCTATTGGCACATAACATGCCTGAGACCCTGTCCTATCTAAAGTCTTTTCACTAAGGCCAATCCGTGCTGTCTCAGCCTTGTTCTATTTATATCTGAAGAGACTCTGTGGACAAATACAGACCTTTTTTGCCACTCTTATTCCAAAAGGGTTTGTGCATTTCTATTTTAAGGACACAAGCACACAGAAGGTGAATTTAGGATACTTACTAGGCTACCAGTGTTTTGTTTCTTTCTGTGGTAATATACTGTATATGACCTGTTTTTGCATGCTTGGGATAGTTTATTAATAAACAGTCAATGTTGCATTAGATTAGGACTCACTGCAATATCCCCGTTCAAATAAAGCTCAAAAAAGTTAAAAGCGCAGCAATTTGAATGCAAACAGAAAGCTCACTCAAACTTTTAAACACAGAACCCTGCTAACACTGTTATTGATTAACAAGCTTTTTAATCCACGCTAGACAGCATCTTAATAAGTTAGCAATATTTTATGTTGCTGTTGAGGGTTTGTTTACATCATCTGTAAGTCAGACATTTTAGTTGTATGTCAGTATAACCTCACATTTAACCAGAAATTACTGATTGAGCCTTTAACTTGATACACAATATTGGCAACATTTCAGATTGGCCTAATTTGCTTTATTGTACTTAACTGCTGAGAGAAAGTGAAAGTCAACCTTGCATGCCAATATTAGCTAATCTATGTGATTTGATTAAGACTGCACTGAGTGAGCCCTGTAAATACACTGCCAGAGGTCAGTTAAGTAGAGCAGGCTGACATAGTCAAGGTGTTAACAGACCTGTATATGAGTACAATAACTGCAGACTGACAGCCTGTCTGATGCTTACAGTTTAATTTGTAAAATGCCACCATTGTATTGTGTTATTTTGTTTTATTAATAGTAACAACCTGATGCAAGAGTGGTGTGTTGTGCAGTTGCCATAGGGGCAGGACCAGTTTCATGTTGGTTAATTATAAGCATGTGGATTCATTAAATTTGGTTACTTTATCAGCTACAATTTAAAACATGCAAAGATGTTAGCTCAAGGGAACTTGATGTGGATGCTAATGGTAGGCACATAGCTGTTTTCATAGCTGATATATTCATAGCTGCTTTTGAACATGTAAAGCTGCAGAGGATAGGGCAGTTGTCTACCTGAGATGAGATTTGAATTGAGACCCGTTCAATAGTAGGGACAGGTTTTGACTGCTGCATATAGAGCAGATGAGAGTGCTTCTTGATGATGGCGCTAAATGTGAACAGGTAGAATGTATGAAACGATCAGACCGTCCTCCGTCAGGGTAGCTGTGAACACAACACTTAACTCCAGTACTCTCCATCATTACATACACAGCCGCGGACATACATATGCATGAGAAACAAACACAAATACACACAAAAACACATACTGGCACGTGCACACACAACACACACGTGCACACACTGGCACAGACCTCTCTGTGGATCTTCAGGTACTGAATTAGTAGGCAAAACCTCAGATCTGCCTGCAGTGGAGAACACATGGCTCTGCCTTTGATGTGCTCGTCTTTGGAACATTTCCATAATAAACACAGAGATACTCTGTGAGATGAATATAGAAGATAAAATTGCAGCAACCTGAAAAACACCAGATATTTTCAAGTTCTCACACCCTTCTCTGCCCTATCTATCTATCTATCTATCTATCTAGTTGTCTGTCTGTCTGTCTGTCTGTCTGTGCCAGAGACAGTTACTCACTGAATATATTTTTTATAACATCAAGTAAGGCTTATCTAAAAGGGTCCACCTGAGTAAAATAATTAAGATTTAATGTTTTAGGCACTAGTTTTACGGTAGAGATGGATGGCACTTAATGCAGTCTTAAGGAAGAGTGCTGGTCAAAACATTATTCCTCGCACCCAGCCTAAGAACATGAGAAACCTATCAGCGCTTCTATCCTTGTGCTTTACCATGGAAACTGTCTTTTGTTTCCTTACCTAATTCCACCTCTACTTCTTTATTTTATTCAGAAGTCTATTTTCCTGTCATTGCTCTAAAGCCTTGCTGAAAGCTCACTACTGTTTTCAAGGTTGCTTTTTTATGCTGTTGGCCATCTCCCCGTTCTGATTCAATGGCTACTGGAGGTGCACAAGTTATCCAGAGCTGTGGCAGCTTGGGGGTTTGACACAACTTAAAAATATCCAAACCCTTCTTACCTTCTTTCTTGGAATCTCTGTCTCTATTTGTATCTATCCATCCATCTATCATTTCCCCTTTTGTCTCTGCCTTGTTTGTGATGCATTGTGTGTCTAAACCAATCAGCGTTATTTATCAAAACAGCCGCAAATGCAGGTTTCTGTCATCTGAGGCACAACTTGCATGTAATTAGTGAAGTAGGCCTCTCTTTAATTCATGTGCACATAAGGAAGATGGCACAAGCGGAGATATGCAGGAGATATGAAACGTGTGGTTGATTCCATTGGATATCACCCAGGTTCTTGAATTTTCAGGCCTTCTTTGCAAGGAAAATGCAAAGAGCATGTGTAGTGGGAAAAAAAAAACATGTCTAGAAGGCAGTCCAAGACACTGATTGCGTAATGAACTGCTGCCCTAGTAAATCACACACTAATTACACACAGATTGTGCTAGCACAAATTGAATGAAAAGATGCAGCGCAGATTTGCCCTGTGCTTTTATGTACATAAATCTGGCCTCTTTCACTGACATACGTACATGTTTTTCTGTCTACTCCTCTCTTTCTGTCTCACACACACAGAGTACATACACATCTCACCCCTGCCCACTGGCAGTACAAACCTTCCCTCTTATTGCAGACAGCATAATGTAGTGCTAAGTCTCCTGACATAAAATAGTCCTACTCGATGGCAGCATGCTGTTGTTAGCAAATTAATTTGCCCTAATGCATTCTCGTTGGAGATCATATACCTCCATCTTCTGTTCAGGTCTCAAACTTGAAAAAAGATGTATTGTAACAAAGAGTAAACCTTCATTCCAGACATATAATTTACCAAGATCATACTTGTCTGTGGGAGAGCAGGAAAAACATTTACAGCTCTGCTGTAGTGGTATTTGTGGTCATGGGCTCTTGAGACATCATTATCCTTTCAGTTTGAGAAGTATGAGGTGAGGAACTAAACTCTTGGCTTGTCTTCTCCAGCTCTCACAGAAGCTTGGGGGCCCTAAAAACCCTCTTTACGATACGACAAACAATTCTGCCATCAAGTTTCTCAACTTTGCCATCTTGGAATTTATTCATTATTTTTGTAGAGTCACTGAGTTGAAAATTGAAGGAGAGCTTTATCTGTTGTTGAAGGTCATTGTGGAGGCAATCTTGGAACCCATCAGCTATTGTCTGACAAAGATTTAGCCTCTGGGGGCAACGGCCAATGTTTCGGGGCTTCTGGTGTAGCCAGCGGATATTCGGATCCAGGTCAAGACTTCCTCTTCCGTGCACCGGTCATTGTTTACAGTCCGATGAGCAATCTCAGGATCCCATCGGCTATCGTTAGACGACTTTTTGAATGCAGATACATTTAAAAAAAGCTAATCTCTAGGGCTCCGAGATTGATTAAAAGCTAAATTGTCATCAGACTATGGCTGACGGGTTCTGAGATTGCATTTTGGCCATTGCGTTCCGCCTCTTTTGCTCTCCACACGAACTGTTTACATGCATGCAACCAAAGCCCGCTCAAACATGATTGATCAATACTTACTGGACTACAAATGGAAACGGAACACTTCCGATACCATAATTGTGTCCCTTGCCTACATATTCTGCATTCATATGCAGAAATTTGTTTATAGATATTATTGTAGTGGTTGCCATTCAAACCCTGGGCCTGACAGTAAGAGTTTATGAAATTCTTGTTTACAATTAAACATGAGATTACAAGACAATTTGAGAAGCAGTGGGAAGACTTTGAAATTTGATTTCATTTATTTCTCTCTTTTTGCGATAATAAAACCTAGTACTTTTGAGTTCATGTTTTAATTTATTTAGTCCTTCTTTCACTTTGAAAGAGGGACCATTATTGAACTAGTTTCAATCTCAACAGAAGAAGAAACTCATGAGTCCAGGTGGGAATTTAATGTTACGTCTAATTTACTTGCTGACTATCTAACCACATTACTTAAAACATTAGCAACACCTCTCCATAGGGAAAAAGTGTGTACAAGGCTTCCAGGAGGACAAAATGACTTATCAAATGTGTCACATAGATGTGGCTCTCAACTGGTGTGGTGGTGCACACTATGCAATGAAAATAAACAAAGTGTAAAACTCAGATAATGAATTATCTCCTTTAAATCATCTTATGGCACGTTGCCTCATAGATCCCATGAATTCAGCCAAAAGCTCTCCCATCCATTTTATATCCACTTAGATTAGCATATATGTATGAGCCTTGTGTCATTTTCAGGGTATGATTGCTTTGTGCTTTTGTAATTTTTGCATCTCATGCAAGTGCTCTATGGCACAAGCAAGACTAATAACCACGGGATTATGAAAAAAACCCATGCAGGGAATGCAAGGATCTGAAGCGAATAAGTTCAGCCCTTTCATCTAATTTTTGCATTAAACATCAGATAGCACACAGTTTGTTTTAACTCTGTCTTATCTGATGTGGTCTGAATACATGATGGGATTGGTCTTGAAATACTGGCGGGTTCTTCACCAAAACACTGTGCCCTAAATTGTCCTAGATGTGGATTAAGTTGAAAATATCTGATAGGAGTGTTGATCTGAATCAAACTAAAGGGGCATTTTGAGACCCTTTTGTTGCAAAATACAATATATTCAAGTGGCATTGCTGCAAGAATTTAGACACATCTTGATGAAAAAATTGTATATTGTAGACTAGAACTTAATGGAGACAACATGACTTTAACTCATTAACTACTCTTTAACTAATGTGATTGATGAGAAACTTATAGTGTTGCACTGAATATTATAGTTGATTCATATGGTGATCCTACATAATGACCACTTTATTTCAGTTTTTTCTGTAACTCATATTAGTATTTTTCAGTGATGCAACTACTTTGTTTCACGAGAAATAACAGTGAGAAAATGAAAAGGGAAGATTCATCACATATATTTCAGTGTGTCTACACTAGCAATGACGTGGTGATGAAAAGCCCTGAACATTTCACTTTTCATTTCACCACACTTTTCTCTCTCGTCTCCTAATATTTTTCTATAAAGAAAGCACAGCACACTAGGAAAGACGCTGCTCTCCTTTTAAAAGAAATCATTGATTGCATGCTATTTTTTCTCTCTCTCCTTCCCGCAGCTCCTTCCAGACTGATGACGACGATGAGGTGTCTAACAAGACGTGGGTGCTGACTCCCAAAGTGTACGAGAGTGACGTCACACACATCCTAAACAGCCTACTAGATGGATATGACAACAAACTCAGACCCGATATCGGAGGTGGGTACTGATTTTTCACAGATGATCCGTTTAGTCACAGAATCACAAAGAAATACACCCACATTTATGGCCCAACTTGCAATTAAACACATATATACACACATTAACTGACATACATGCTTATATCCAAGCACTTTACCCATTCACTGCTTTTGCCGGTTTAAATGACACAGTCATTGGCAGATTGTATCACCTGTAGCTAGTTAACAATAATACTGTTAGTTACTTTTCAAAAGGCCAAAATGAAACTTGCTGAAGCGGTTTAATACCAAGGCACACCTGATCAGTTTGCTCTTAAATGTTAAATACACATTTTGAAAGCATTCATTATTCCTATAAATCTACTATACTGTTATTCTGTTTAAAAATCTAAAATGGCATTACATTTGGTAATGCATGACTTGTTGAAAACTCAAAATACAAAGTTTAGGACTTGGACTCGACTTGGGACTTCAGAACTGAGACTTGAGACCTACTTGTGACTTTCCTCACCGTGGTGGCAGCTAGTAATAATGTTAGTCATGCCACCTGATATATTTTCTGCAAATTGTAAAATGATAAGAAATATTGACTTTTAATGGCATGAAATGAAAATGGTAGGCCAGCTGTAGGTGGGTGGCCTGTGCATATTCACAGGCTGTAGAAACTGACACAGAGAGGATTTAATATGCACAGCATACAGTTCATTATTACGGCATGCTGGGTAGTACAAGGTGTCTTTGTGTGTTTGCCTGTGTCCATTATATGTGTTTGTGTTTATGTACATGCATGTGTTATGGTCGGGATAGCAGTCCATCATGGTCCTGTAAGCCTTGTCTTGTCAATGTGAGAAGTAGACAAGTAGCTTACTCCCTTCCCTTTGACAGACAGCTGGGAAGGGCTCCCTTGTCTACACAAGTGCACATATATCCTGAAGCCTGTCACGTCCATCTGCAAGAGCAGAATAGGGAGATATTCAATACCCTTGAATGCTTGATTCACGGGTCAGTATTCCTGGGAAAACTGGTTTAAGTCACAATTTGCCACATACTATTACAGAATAATAAAGACATAACACTCTATATGCTAGCTGTGAATGGCTTCTCCACTAGGAGAAGGGCCACTGGGTAGTGCTGTATTAAAGTTGCCAATGGCAAGAATGGTTTGGAGAAATGCCCCTGTCTGCCTCTGTCATAGTTACAGTTGCACTTTACATTTGTATTGTTTGCCTAAATTAAGTTTTGTGTCTTGTAATAGTACACCCACAAGAAGAGGGAAACAAAAACTGAAATATGCAACCTGCACCCTAAACAGCTGCAACAAAGTGCTCCTTCCAAAGAAGAAAATATTTTACTATTTTACTTTATACCTCTTTCTCTTCTATCTCTGCCAAAACAAGTGCTCACCAACTGATGAGCCAGTTTTAAATGATCATAGTCTGTGCAGTTAGCCGGTTAACGTATGGGATGTTACATGATTCGCTGTTATCTCTGTTTGGAATGTGCTGCGGTCTTTGTCCCTGCTCACTCCAGTGTTAACCTAAGTAGGGATTCCAGCCCCTTCCTTGCAGACGCCCTGGCTAACCAGTAGGCATCCCTAGTGCAACAAAAACGGCACAATCCCTCACTGGCTTCCCAACTGAAAACATGGCCAATTGTTTTAAGTGGGGAAAGAAAATGACCAAGCCGGAGGTATCACTGCCGGGAACTGACAGCTTTAAAGCATGACTAATGATTTGACAAAAATGATGGCACAAGATGAAAGCAGCTAAGTAACATAATATATGTTGTAAATCGGTTACACTCAGCTACTTTCATGGCTTTTCCATATACTGTACAATATGTTCAGTGCTGCATATAATGTGACGCATTTCATGAAGGGCATCATCTTTATTCTTAAGACTTAGGAGGTGGGCTTGTGCTATAAATTGAAGAGCAGCTCAGATCTGCTTTGAGGTGCAGCTTCAGCCCGGAGAGCCGCTGCATAGCTGGGCGGCTGGCTGCCATCGTCTTAACCATCATCTTCAAACACGCTATGATCTCGCTCTCTCAGCATTGGTCTTCAAGCTGCTGTTAGTTACACAGCTACAGAGGGGTTATAATTAGCTGGCTATACTGTCATATGATCAACCAACCAACCAACTAACCATACCAAGGCAAAGTAAAGGTTCTCCTCCACTCCTCAAAGCACTGAAATGCTGTGGATTAGTGGATAGATTCATCACTGATTGTGCCACAGCTTCCCTTTTGAAGTCCATTGTGATGCTCATTTAATTTTAATGCCCCTGGAGTCTACTGTACGTATGAAAATTGAAGCAAATAGGACAGAGACATTAAGAGAGAGAGAGAGAGAATCCTTTGAAAATCCTTAATTCTTAATTCATAATACATCCATGGCATTGGTCAAGGTCATTGTCTTCTAGAAAGTAAATAGATTGTTTCATAGCATTCACAGATATGGCGAGCAACGGCAAGGACATAAAGTTATTGTACAATGAGTTTAATGAATTTAATTAACAGGTCTAAATGATCGGTAATGTGCGATGATGCATTCGGTCAGAGTCTATGAGCTAATTTGATCAGCCTCTTACCAGGATGCCTGTGGTGGGTGTATTGGCATGTATCATGTTGTATCAGACAGCAAGTAAGACATTTTTGCACAGCCACTTTATGTTCACTGGCATCTCGGAATAATGTTTCCTTGGCACCTGTTTGTGCATTTTTGAAAGGCATCCACTTTCCAGTTGGCTGTATAAAATAAGCAGATAATCTATTTATGCCATGCCTGTAACTTTATATGTGATGTTACTAATAATCCAGCCCAGGGTCACATATTTCGTGCATCACATTTTCAGTCTACATTAATTCTAATTGTGCAAATGCAATAATACTATTCATAGCCACTGCTAAAAGCAACACCTAATTGTTGAGAACATTATGAGAGATCAAGTATAAACCAGTAAGAGCATTGTGTATGTGTGATTGTGTGTGTGTGTGTGTATGCACAAGTTTGCTCATGCATATTAAAGTGTGTGTGGAGGGGTACGGGTGCAATGCACACCCAGGTATGCCTGTGAGTGGCATGAAAAATGGATGGCAAACCTGCACTCACTCCCTCTGCCCATCTCTCACACTCACTATAGCTACCACATCAAGCCTTGAGTCTTAACCTGACCAGGGCCAGCGGTGGCTATGGGCAGGGGTGGGCTCAGCCCAACCAAATGTGCGTCTTGCCCACCCAATCAAAAGTTAAGAAAAAAAATGTGTTCATCCAATGGAAAAATAGCACAGAAAATACCAGTTCCTTTTCTAACTTTTGGGTGGGCAGCCTACAGCCCGCCTCCAACGTCACCTGCTGCCCACCACCTCTTCTCATCGTGTTCAAACACAAACAGAAAGCTCTGAAGCAGACTTGTCCGCTGTACAGTCTCTCGGCATGAACAAACATGAACTCCGATGGCTGAGATTGCACACTTAGAGGGCAAGGCAAAGCTAGTAAAAGCACACACACGGTTCCACTGCTCATGAAAAATCAAAGAGAAGTTTGCCTCGAAGGCAGGAAAACAATATGCCAGAAATCCTTTAGAAAGTCAGGTGATGTAGTATAAAGATCGACAAAGTCCATATAGCCAGGGAATTATCGTAGATGAGTGGATCATATGCCTGACTTTCCCGCGTTAACCTGCGGTTTGAGTCCCATGTGAAACTTAGAATTTGACATTATTTTAACCCCAACCATGACCTTTCGCAAACCTAACCAAGTAGTTTTAGTGCCTAAACCTAACTAAACCAAACGTTTCACAACGTCAACCACATGTTAGAACAGCTTTCTGGCAGAAGGCTTCTGACAGAAAGCCTTGCCAGGGATTCGAACTGGCAACCTTCGGGCTACTAGTCCGTTTCTCTAACCTCTCTGGGCTACCTACCACCTCATGTTGCCCACCTGTTATTTCGACCAGCCCACCCTAATATAGCAGGCTAAAACAGGCCCTGAACCTGACCCTCCTCTCCAACATAATGTCCAGTCATCCATAAACATACGCATTAGATAGCAAAGTGTAGATGCTGATCCAGGCTGACTTGGAGGATCTGACAGAGCATGGGCGTCCATTTGTCACCAAGCTGTTCAGTTTCCTCACCCATACTGTGTCTGATGTCTGTCTGTCCATCTCACTAAACTGTAGGTAGAGGTGTAATGCATGGCGGTAGACAGATGTAAACATGCAGGTGCACAAGCAGTGATAATTCATTTAAACACGTGAAGGTGCACATGCAACTAATTGTGAGTGCACTAGTTTCATTACAAGGAATTATGCTCAGTTAAACAACATTTAATAGTTTGCAATGTAACTGCTGCTCTAATGTTATGTAGCATATTTGTTTGGTGGTCTCTTTGGGGCTACGAATTGTAATCTTTCCTCAAATCTTGTCAAGTCAAAACATTTATGAGGCACTTTTAAACTAAAAGAGCGTCTCTGTGGGAGCTCCTCGCACTAGCAGGAAGGTCTGTGAGAAAAGAGAGTTACTGACTGGCTATCAAGAGGAGCTCACAGACCTGAAGCATGGAAGAACAGAAAAAGGGATTTTGCAGAGGGCACAAAGGTATTCTGGCAAATGGGTCAGGAGTTTGGCCATAAATACAAAGTGTGGTTCTCTGACATTGGCAGGAATCCTGTTTGAAGATGAAGTAGGCCCTACAGGTTCTGATGTAGTCTCCTCGCAGACAAAAGAAAAATCTGAACCAGGGTTTCTATTTCATCAGCACTATCGGATGTATCTTAGACCTGGTCAAATCCTGATAATGTAATACAGTGTCATAAAAGTAAAGTGGGATAATTTAAGTAAATTACTGTATATGCTTGAATTGAGTGAACTGAATGTCATTAGCTTTTACAGTGAAGGATCAAAAACAACACAAACCCAGTTAGATGCCTTAAGCCAAAAAGATAAAAGTGCTGTCATTGTGTTCTGATTATGAATATAAATATTTAGTAGTAGTAGAAATGCAGCCAGAAATTCACAATATGAAACCTCCGGCATCTTCATTCTTGAGCCACAGGTTTCAGTTCACAATTTCACAACAGGGAGATTATTTCCCTCTGTTTCGTCATTGATAATGATGATTTTATAGACAAAACTGATAAACAACTTCCTGAAACTTGTTGTGCAAGGTATGATAAATCATTGCTCATCTCTACAATGGATTTTCCTGTGTTTGTTTGCAGTCAAGCCAACAGTGATCCACACAGACATGTTTGTCAACAGCATCGGCCCAGTAAATGCCATCAATATGGTGAGTAGTACTGGAATATGATGTTAATGTGTCTTTGTTGTTATTAATAATCAGCCTGAAACTGCATGTATAACTAAAGAAAGAAAGAAAGAAAGAAAGAAAGAAAGAAAGAATATTTATTCCCAAATGTGTGTTCGGCCTGCTTCCATCCTCAGGGAAGTGAGCATATACTGATCCAGAGAGTAGCTCTCTCCTCTAGAGCTGGCAGGGATTCAGTGTCTTGCTCAAGCACACTTCAGCAGGGCAGATGCTTGCCGTCATGGAGGATTGGTTGGTCCACCTAATCACTATGCTGCCCCACTGCCCTTGTAGTATAGCAACACAATGCAGGTGTCAATCAGCAACTTAACTACTGCACTGGCCTTTGCACCATAGTGGATAAATGTGGTCCATTTAATGCATCTGGTTGCATAAAATTGCTCTCATTTTGAATTGGAAATACAGATCAACAGTTAACCAGTTGTGTTGCTACAAACACAGGCCACATCTCAAAGCAGCATATTTGCAAATGGCTACGTGAGTTGGCAAAATCCTGAGGTGTTCTCACTTTGTAGTTGCCAAGAATTGCATCAGCTACAATCTGGGGTGTCACCTGCTCAATCTCTTTGTGGGTTGTTCAAATAAATATACCAATTTGTTGTTCCTTGGAGCTGGTTTGAGGATAAGGCTTTTGATCATTTCTGTCTGTTATGGTGACACAGTGACAAAGTGACACATTCAAATTGTGTACTGGTTGCACTAAATTTAGTTGTATTCACCATCTGGAATGCTGTTTATTTTCTATCAACTTTTCTTTAATAAAAATGTGCAAACAATAGATTTATTTTCTTTGAATACTATTCCAACAATCTATATAAAATATAGAAAAATTAAGCTACCTTGCAATCCCATGATATATAGGTTAATCTTGCTATTACCTTTACATGCACCAATACATTACTATCCATTTAGGCAATATCAGTATTGATCCAATAATAGTTTCTGTCAGTATCTGGATGACTGTGGATTTGGTATTGTTTTTGTTAGAATTTCTTATAATGTATGCATTCAACTTCTTCTAGTATATATAATACAACTGTTAAAGTAGCAATAAATAAAATCATGTGACTTTTTTAACCACTTTATTACTTTAAGCTTGTCATGCCTGCAAAGCCAAGTATGTGTGGCATTTGTTATATTACTCTTACAACAATGCACATCACTTTCAGCCAAATATGTGTGGGAGACCTGGTTATTTGTACAGTATCAGCTTCCAAAAATCATGTCAGTGTATTCCTATTAATTAAAATAACAATTTTAGAGTTGAAAGTGTTGGAAATGCTGAATTTCAGCTGTCAGATTCAGATAGGATACCCCATGTTGTTTTTGATTACACTGGTAATGTTGTTACAAGGCTCAATAACACATGAAAACTATACTGGAAAACTGAGGAAAAGGACTAAAATATATAGCTGTTGTGCTCCAATATGGCAGAACAGGTCATCTGATAGTGGAGACGAAAAATGTTTGTAGGAGAGAAAGAAGGATTAGAAAAATCTCACATCAGCGTTGTTTTATGTGTCATTGTTTTCTGTTGCAAGTTCCCGCTGAGAACCCACTTCTATTGTAATTCTCTCAGAGCAGTTTGCTCTACATGGTGGTGGTGTTCCATTTCACTTAGTCTTAGCTAAAACACCCACTCTCAATAACTGCAGTCACAGTGAAGTTGGAACAGAAGCATAGATGGGATCAGTTGTGTGTTTATGCTCACATTAGGGAGTCTGCATGCATGCGTGTGTGTGTGTGTGACGAGGGTATTCTGCCGACATGAAGCGGTGACTGATTGATTCACATTCCTATGTAATCAGCGTGGCTGGGCCAGTGCGTCCACACTATGACATGACAAATGTGGTGAGGTTGGTAGATTTTCTGAAGAGCATCTAAGCATGAACAGAATTTTTAATTTTTAATTATGCGTTGGGAATCTTTGAAATATGGCCAAATCACAACTCATGTGAGAGAGGAGGAAGGGATGGGACAGACTAACAGAGAGAAAGAGATCAAGGTGTGAAGAAGAAAACGAATCATAAATTGATGCTTTGGAGCCACTGGAGCTGAGCAGTTCTTAGCTGTTCTTAGATGCGTGAAGCAGTTTGAATTGAAAGAAGTATGATTGTGTGAAAGATCTCAGAGTGTGTGTATATATAGGTTAAAGACAAAAGTTGATCCCACTCAGCAGGGCCCAGATGAAGATCATAAGGCATTCAATCTTTCTCTCATCATTGGATTTGAACTGTCTGTCTGTCCTTTGTGGAAAAAAGGATGCTGAAAGGATGGGAGTGTTGCCTGGTGAAAATGTTGTTTTTCAAATCTCGTTTAGGACTCTTTGGCATGGATTTAGGCTTCATTGTTGGGCTAAGCTTTGTCAGGAAGTTAATGCCTCTATGCCCTCTTGCACACAAATCCCCAGATTTTTTTCCCCTCTCTTGCTGTACTTCACTTTGAACCTCAGGGCTCAACCATTCCAAATAACAGAATAAATAATAAAGACTGATAGCGGCCTCTCACTCACTGCCTCTCCTTTCCCGTTCACATTAGACCACATCTCACCTTAGCTCTTTAACTCTTCACATCCCTCTATTGCCTAGGTTTTCATCCCTCATATGTATGTTCTAACACAGCTCTCACGGGCACTGAATAGGAGACAGAGGGTTTTGTCAAGCTCAGGACAAAGTGCTGCCAAGGCAGCAGGTTATGAGGTTAGATAATACTTGAGCCAAACAAAGGGAATTATTAATTGCCCCGTTGAACATTTAATTTTCAGGTTGAGGGCGTCAAGATGGTCTTTTTCAACAGAACTCTTTAGTGGGGACAAAAGGACTCCTTGGCCTGAATAGTCACCATCTTGTCTCAGGAAAATGTGCCTGCAAATGTGTTCCAGCATTAAGTTTCCACTGGCATAGAAAAGTTCCCTTCAGACAGAAGAAACAGATGAGTTCTTTTGCAGCCCACATTTCAATCTGATCTCATTACATCTCACAGTTAAAAGCTACACGTCGGTGACAGCACTGGTTGCAAACAATACTGTTTGCAAGGTTTTCCTAACAAACAAACTTTTATCAAGTGTGCTACATAAAGCATGTTCAGCTTTTAAACCAAAGTTAAACATAACAATTCTGGTAACACTGTGTTTTATCTGTCGTCAGGAATATACCATCGACATCTTTTTTGCTCAGACCTGGTACGACAGAAGGTTAAAATTCAACAGCACGATGAAGGTTCTGCGTCTCAACAGCAACATGGTTGGGAAGATCTGGATCCCAGACACTTTTTTCCGCAACTCAAAGAAGGCTGATGCCCACTGGATCACCACACCCAATCGCATGCTTCGAATCTGGAATGATGGTCGAATACTCTACACCCTCAGGTAAAACATCAGGGATGCCTCAGATGGCATATTAGTAGTAGAACTGATTAAGGTATTTCTCATTCATCTGTGACCCACAGTGTGATTGATTGTGTGACTGGGTGGTAGAATTATTCAACTTTCCGTTTTCTCACATGGAAAGGTTGAATTGTCACTTATGATTATCTCTGCCATTTTGCATCCTGTTCTAAACCAAAACATTAAAGACAGAGATTTTAATTTAGTTTAATGGAGAAAAAAAAAAGCAAGCAAGCAAAGCTATGTTGGAATGATAGCTGAGATAATGGAGAATTCAAAATTATTTACATAAACTAACAATTCATTCTAGTACTCTCAGCTGAATACAGCAGAAACAACAGGGGAAATACATGGTAACTATTCTCGTCTCAAAAATTTTGAGCATTAAAGCTGGACTAAGAACCTACAACAACTGCGCAACATTTTATTTTATATTTGTGATATTATCAATTTGTTGCCACTAAGGTGCTCCCTGCTCTTGTTTGAATCCACCACGAGCAGCAAGCAATGCGTGTAGAAAGCATTTTGAAGTACTCAACAATTTACAGCCTCTCTACATAAATGATTCATGGTACTGATTATCCTGTGCAGCCCTGGGCAATTTTAGATTTCAGCATTTTAAATTTGACATTAATTAGCATCTGGAAACTCTGTCCTACTGAATGTGGCAGGGAACACTGGAACTACACTGCCCTAAACTTGTGTTTTTAGGCACTTTTGCATGGAGTATATGGCTTTAGAGGTAGCATTTTAAATTTCCCTACAGTATTTTTTTTCATTAATTTGAGTTTCTAAAATGCTTGGGAAGATTTTTAATAACATAAATATCATACTAATTCTAAATATTGCTATATTAGCTTATGGCCCATTCTTGCCTGAAGAGCTTCAGACTGGATGAACATAGTAGCCAGAAAGTTACTGCTCTGATGGGTTGGTACTAGATGATGTTTGATTTTTAGCCCCATCATTGTAAAATTATTGGTTGCTCATTAATAACATGACTGCATACTGTTTGAGAGTGTAAAACCGGTGGAACTAACAAGAAAAATGTGAAATGTGTAAAACAGGAGGATCAATTAAAGGGAAATACTAATTGTACTTATTATCATGTTTTGCATGCCATCATAAATACAGCAGATATTTATACTGACACCGCAATATATCATCAGTGATAAATAAGAGAGAATGTGAACTCTTCTGGACTCAATCAAGCCGTGATGGATGTTCTGCTATGCAGAACACTACCCCTCCACTTCATTAATTTGTTAAGGAACTCAGAATTTAACCACTGGTTAATTAGGATGACCGCTGTGATTGGGAGGACAATGATACATGACAATAGCGAGTGCATGGATGGTTAAAGTCATTTGAGGTCATTCTCTCATTAAGGGGAAGTTTAATGACTTTGCCTTCAAACTCCCTCAAGTGTGAAAAGAAGAGATGTGTTTGTTGCTGTTAAAAACATCAATTTGGTTGAAAATTTAATTAATAATTCCTTGTGTTAATACCGATATGGTTAGGGGTTTATTTCTGACTTTTCCAACACACCCTTTTATGTATGCTATTGTTTTGTGACTGGTATGTGATTTATTTACACACGTACATTTACTATATAAATACTATACTATACTGAGTCAGTGATCCAAATATTGTGTCTCTGCAGGTTGACCATCGATGCCGAGTGCCAGCTTAAACTGAACAACTTCCCAATGGATGAGCACTCATGTCCCCTGGAGTTTTCAAGCTGTAAGTTTGGCCATATGCTGATACCCTACTGTCTTACCCCTCCCATCTCTTCCTCTGTTTCATCTCAAACACACACATACGCATGCACACACACACACAGTGGCCATTACAAACAAAGTATGAGCCTAACAAAGACATCATTTAAGGAACAGTTATGCAACAGGCCAAATCAAGGAATTCAAACTGCAGTAGTCTTAGGATTTCTTTCAGACCACTCCAGTCTCCTGAAAAACAATCAGATGTGTATTTAGGTTTAACAGATTAACATATAGGAAAGTATGTATGTATGTACAGAATATCTTGCTCTCTTTGTTAGCTAAAATGCTACCTCAGTCTTTAAAGAGCTCTGTAATAGATTAGAAAAATATAACAATATGTGTGTTACAATATGAGAGATGTGAACAAAAACATTTGTTAAACCATTCATTCACAGCATGTACTGGCATTCAGTAAAGGGTTTTAATAATAGATGTCTCATTGCCAACGCGACCAAAAGCAAAGTACTGATTGATTTTCCTGCGCTTTGTCAATACTTTTCTAAAGGACATTTCAAAAAGTGACACGAGTCCAAATGAGTCAGTCCCTCCGTGTGAGGAGCGGATGGAGGGCAAGTTATGCTAATGAGGCCGCTATGGACCTACAGAGAGATGCACCGTGGGATATTCTCTAGAGAGAATGCTTCCTAAATAGCTCCAGAGCAACAAGAAAGAGAAACCAGGGGGGTAGCAGTCCTAAAAATGGAACAGAAGCATTCATTTAAATTTGATGAAAGCCATGGATGTTTTCAGAACTTTGAAAATCTCTAGATGTACAGTACATGAATCTCGGATGCAGCAGGCGGAGCAGTGTGCAGCGATTTATCACGCGGCATATTTTCTCAACACGTCCTTCAAAGCATTGTAGATTTTTCCAGTGCAACTTCATTTGCAGACGGGATCAGATCACACTGTACTGAGTTGGAGAATAATTCACAGATACAGTATATTATTTCACTTTGCTCAAAATTGCATATTCACTTTTTTAATATTTTAATAACAGCAACAATTTGGACAACAACAACACAACTAGTTCCAAGGTGAATTCATGGCATTGAGCTCTGGGAGCATTGTTGTTCTAGCTTCCCAAAAGGACACTGAATCCATAATTTGTCCCGGATGCGTTGCCGGCGAAGGAGCAGACTGCCTGCCTGCCTTCTTGGCTATAATGTGGCAAATGAGCAGATCCTTCCATCCCCTGCTCCTCTGAGGTCCAGCATTACTGGATGTCTGAGAGCACTTTAGTCTTAAAGCCATTTAAAGTTAGCACTCAGGAGGTTTTATGTGCATTATTCAAGCCACTCCCTCGTCAGCAGCACACAGCTCATCGCTAGACTGAAGCCAGCACTAGACTGAAATCAAAAGAAAATTGGCTGAAGATCATTACATTCAGACCTGTACTGGGGAACATTTAGTTAGGTCCATTCACATGACAAGGAACCCAATTCCAAATTCAACTTGCTATTAGTTTAAAAGTTGCTGCCTTTTGTTTCCCAAATTTGGATACCAGACATGAATTCAATACTAACAATTGTGATTTGATTAGGATAATGCATCTTCTCATCTAAGTGAATCAGCATCAGACAAGTAAGATTGATTATTGTGATTCTCACAACCAGAGAGCGTCCTCTTGAGGTAATACAATTACTGACATCCAACACATAGCCAGTCATGGATCAATTTTGTAATTTGGCCTTTTAAATCAGCCGAAAAATCAGCCGAAGAAGTTTTCTCCCCACAGATGGACTGCATAGATTGTCAACATGTGGTGCAGGAGTCTGTTATATAATGGTTCTTTCATGAAACAGTTTATTTGCAAGCTAGCTGACTTACTCTGAAATGAAACCGTCTGTGCTCTATGGTTTTGTTTTATATTGAACGGTGTTCCAACACATTGTTTTATATAGCAGAGAGCTTATCTGAAGAGTCAAGTCTTAAGATATTTCCTAAAATGGATGAATGTTAGTCTTTGAAAAACATTGTCATTTTTGCACCAAGCTCCTCTCCTCTCCTCGTTTTAACTAAGCTCCATGTAACTCTGTTCTTCCCTGTTCAGATGGCTACCCCAGGGAGGAGATTGTGTACAAGTGGAAAAGGAGCTCAGTGGAGGTTGGTGACATTCGTTCCTGGAGGCTCTACCAGTTCTCCTTTGTGGGCCTAAGGAACACCTCCGAGATTGTCAGGACTGTCTCAGGTAAGAAAACAATCTATTCTCTTTTCTAACAAGCCTCTTCTTTAAAAAAGAAAAAACCTGTTCAATAAAGACTGACCGAATACACATGTTCTTTGCCAGTGACACCCTGCTTGTGTCATTGAACAGTCATGTGTGTGTCAGAAATGATTTCTTGAGCATGTGAGGGCTGCAACGAAATAGGTATTCCATGGGTGTCGCACAACACTTTAATCTGATGGAGGCAGGGTAGTGCAGGCAGCATCACCCTAATGTGATGATATGGTGGAATTTCATATATGAAAATGTGAGAGGCATTATTATTAACGGGCAGTGACTCTAAAGATGTTATATAAAATAAAGTCAATTTCTCTCTCTGACTCTCTCAAAATTGACATTCATCCTCCCAAGTCTGATCTGTAGACTGATCTGGTTGGATCTGTTGCTAGGGGTTACAACCTGAACTTTTAGAGAAACAGGGACATGACCCGTAATGTTTTTATCCACTTTTAGTTCCTGCTGCCTCAAGTAAAATCCATAAGGGCTATATACTCTATATACTGCACCACTTCCCCTGTGGGATGGACATTTGTTACACGTCCATCTTCTATTTTGCCTCATATTTCAATCAATTCTATGGATAAAATAATTGCAAAGAATTATTGTCAAGAAAGTAGGTATAAGTGCTGTTTGCGAGTAAAACTGACTTTCTCACCTTCATATATATCCCACTTCTCTGCTATTATGCTTGAGTCAACTGTCCTTCGTGACATGCTCTAACAAGGGTGGATGAATTGAAAGAATGTGGTGCCTATCAGTTAACACAGAGAAAGAAAACGTGCATCATTCATGCAGTGTTTTTATGGTGTGCTGGCTGGATTCCATTCAGAGTGATGCAGGAATGTGAATGTTTGCTTGAGGAAAAACAGCTGCTTTCCCTGGACAGTGTGGACGTTTTAGAGAAGGGCCAAAACTGTGTTTGCATGCATATGCTTATGTTTGTTTATGTTTATATTCATGAGATGTCGGTAAGTAATGGATGGAATGCTCTGCAAGGAATGGTGTGTTCTTTACACTTGTGTGTGTGGTGTGAATCAAAGAAAGCCTGCTGCAGAGATTAACTTTGGCCAGAGGAAAGTTCCTTCTCATTAGGTAAACTGCAATATCCAGAGGAACAGACTGACATTTTAAAGTAAGGGTATATTATATATGTAGTATGTAAGTAAAAGATCCTCTCATAAATCCTACTGTTTAATCGCTTGGCAAGAAATACAGCCATTTCAGCATTTATTTGCCTAAACTTGCAACTTTAGAACTGATTTAAAAAAGAAAAGCTGTAATATGTTTCCCTATTAATTAACACCAACATAAAGGTGGCAATCTTTTTGTTTTATAGCTTCAGCTCAATCTCCTTTTTATGAGATTTTCAATTCATCCCACTCTATCTGTTATGTGAGTATTGATCAGAGGGAATGGATGTTTTTTGGCTGTACTCCATCTGTTTAGAATATACTGTCAGCTGGAAGGCTCCAGGAAGTAAAGTCATTGTATCAGACGTGTGGCAGTAGGGTCATTATTGTTGTTATCATTTGCAGCTCATTATGTCTAGTCATTTAGTGCACTGCTTCCCTTTCACAATAAAGGCTGTCTTGTGAGAAGCACATACTGTAGCTAGTTAAATAGTCAAGCAGTAAAGTGAAAGAACTACTGTTCAGTTTTGAATGTTTCTAACATGCATATGAGTTTTTTGTGACGCAGGTGTAGCTGAACCATGAATGTTTAAAGCTTACTTTAAATGTGGATATACTGCCATTTGCTAGCGGAACTAATGACTCCTATGATTAACAGTTAAGTTGAAGGTAATGTTGTGTTTTGAGTGTTTGCTGAGGGTGTAATAGCTGGTATCCATGTTAGGTAATCCAGTGCTCTATAATGGTGACAAACACAATTGTGACAAAACACAGAAAACACATTTTTAGAAATGCTTGATCACGGTAGAATTTGATGATGTAGTCGCAGACATTAAAACTAATGACTTGGCCTCTGCAATGAGGTTTATTATTTTAAATATTTCAGTTTAATTATACATTGCAGATACACAGAATCAGATTTCTGTCAAGGGTGAAATGCTCACTTTACAGTGGTGGCCAACAAACCAAGCTCCATCGGAAATACACAGAAACACGCTTGTATGCATTTGTACACAAAGTAGACATGGGAGTAACTGAATTCCCCCGGGCATTCTGTAATTCGCCACAGTTCAACAGTGTCACTGCAACGTCAATGCTAACACACACACCCATACACACACACACACACAGGGAGAGGGTTTTAGTGTGTACAGTTGCATGTGCATTGCAAGACCAAATGCTTCAAACTGCTTGTAAATATCCTTTATGTTTCAGTCGAAACCTTTTTCAAGTGACAACACGAAAAGGCAATCTGCGTAGGAGGGTGGGCTGTAGTGGAGAATTTGCAGCGTCCTCTGACTCTCTCTCTCTCTCTGATCGGCGTTTGTTATTTCCACAAACAGCCCATCTGCTCTCTTGTCAGAGCAGAGAACCTTGACTGTGGCTGAGAGACCTCTTGTCTCATTTTGCAGTCAGTTTGGGTATCTGACCTGCTTCAAGATTCATGAACACAACATCTGTCTGAAAAAGCACTCAGTTAGGGCCTTATAATTACCCAGTCATCTCAAGCGCTCACAATGCAGTGAGGTAGTGCTCCCGAAAGGAAATGTAGACATATTCCTTAATATGCTGTATCATTGTCAGCTCCTTTCGTGCATTTTAAGGGTAGGGTATAAGAAGCACAAACACTATAATCATTTTTTTGTTGTTGTTGCTGTTTCGTACATTGACCTAGAGTGAAGCTGAGTGAACACTGCTGCATTTTCTAATCTTGACTGAAGGAGCGTTGGTAGTAGGGGCCTGTAGACTATAGAGTAGTGAGTGGGGAGACTGTCCTTCAACCAGACGACCCTGGGCTCAAGCTCTCATTTCAGAATCTGCTGGTGCGTACCATACTGCATTGTCCATAAGCAAGACTCTGAAACCCTGTCAGCTAAAGGGTTCTGTGTCTTTGTCCTGCCTGGAAGGTTAGGGTTAGTTACTGTTATTCTTAAAAACAAATCTTTTTACAGTATTTCAGTTCAAGCACTATATGCTGCATCACCGTCAGTTAAACTGAGTTGAAATGGGGGTCAGGTGAGGCAACAGAGGGACGTATAATGGTAAGCTACGCAGACAGGCATGCAGGTGAATTGGCCTGATCCAGACAATGATGACTGTAGCAAATAGTCAGAGGGAGAGATTCCCTCTCATTCTATGAGACAAGCCAGTCTCTCCCAGGCTCAACTTATCACAGTACTACTCCCCTGCATTAATGTATCTGTGCTCCAGTATCCTTTTTATTTTTTTTTAATAAAAAAAAGGATGATAAAAAGTGATGCATGATTAAAGAACGATTGAGTGATATTGTAATTAAAGTGGGCTGGGGCGGTGACATGCCATCTGCTGCTCTGATGCAGTTGTGTTGTAGCTTTTTATTAAGGCTATGTCTGTTTTTATTTGGTTTCTCTTCCCTCTCTCAGCCAGTTTCCAAAGGCTTGGTCTCTCAACATGTCACTTCACCTCAGGGTGACGCTGTACTGCCTGGGAGCCTATACCTGCATTTACAAACACACTAACACTAACAAGCACACACACATTTGCATGCATGCACACAATCTCAGGCCTAGAATTAAAAAAAACACAAAACATTCACTGCCTCTTATGACAAGCAAGGACCCTTGGAAGGACACCAGTGGACAGAATAGAGAGAAGCTCAAAGAGATGGAGGATTTAAATGTAGGACAGCCAAGGCAGTAGGTACAACGTTGCTGTTAAGTTAACCTCAAAGTTAACCCCTCGTTGACTTGGTTAAGCTTCATGCTGGGAGCTGTGTTCCCACCCATCTGCCAGGTTTGAGTTCAGGGATGAACATCATAGTGCAGACAAGGACAGAGAGCAAATAGCGGGGCGGACAAATCATAGAGAAGGGTGAAGGGCATAAAATGGAAAGGGATGGTAGTCGTGGCATTTTATTGGCTCTGCAAAGGAAAATTACAGAACAGAATCCATGTTGCCAGTTTACAGAGGTCAAGTGTGTGAAGATGTGAGGCTTGGAGCAAAATGTGTGCATTTACTGTGTCCGAGGCCATATTTTGGGGACTTAGGTCTCTGTAACAATACAAGCAATATTATATAAACTTTTTTAAAAATATTTTTGCAAGCAAACAATCAGAAAATTAGACATTGGTCAGCTTTTCTAGCTTTGACTCTGCATTTCACATACTCTGAAAAGGATCTGTGTTATAGATGTAGTGGTTGGCTTGAAATTGAAATTTACTAACAGACTCTCGGGGCTTGACAAAAATAAATCTGTTATTTTTATAGTACCTTAAACATCAGTGCTTACCAATTTGCATCCAACAACAGTGGTGTGGTTGTGTTAATACATTATAGATGAAAGTGTTTGATCGATAGAGAGGAGGTAAAAGAAGATGTATTGTGAGGGGAGAACCAAGATGAATGAGCAATTTGTTTTATCAAGAAATGCGCGATTAGTCTTTTTGTCTATAGCTGCTGAATAATGTAGCCAGTGTAATAAATGGGTTAAAAAATGCATCGCTTAGACGGGCAAGAAGCTTTTCCTCTCGAGCATAAAGGGAATCGATGCCATTTGCTGTCCTTCTTTCTTGTTTTGCAACTAGCCTCACTTTTCTCAGCAGTGAATTATGGGATGGTTTAAGCAGGACATGAGGTGGTTAATTTGCTATCCTTTTAGCTGAGCACAAATGTACACTCTGTGCATCAGCCAGTGGTACGTGTCTGTGTGTGTTTGACAGTATTCAGAGTGCTTTAGTCTGCACCTGTGTCCATGAATTACTGCATGTTCCTATGTGTCCATTTGCTAGCCTGCACATTTTCAGTGTGCGCTCTCCACTGGATGCAAGTCTTTTTTTTTTAAATTTATTTATTTATTTTTTATGTATTGAAAGCTGTTCTTAGAGTGACCTTCCAAAAGCCATGGCGTGCAGCCCTGTTGTCTGTGTGCGCCCGCCTGTGTGATTCAGTTTGAGTTTAGAAAGCCCAGGGACACATCAGTGGCCCTCTCCCGATTACGGAGCTCCACAGTTTGCAGATGATTCTTTGATGGGGCGAATCTGGAGGCATTGTGGTTGAAAGGAAGTGGCCAGGCGAGAGGAAACTGTCAGCGAAACAAACACATGACCACCCATGCATGGTGCGTGTATGTGTGTGTGTGTATATATATATATATATATATATATATATAAAAACATTTAAGCACAGTCACTCTCCGACATGCCAAAGGATTCCCCTTATAGCATGGCAGAACGCATCGTTGTTCTATCTTTAGGCCCTCTGAGCTGCGAATCGGGACCTAGACCATAATTTAATCGTCAACTACAGAAACACACGCTTACACACAACTAGAATAGAAACAGTTCTGCTGCAACAAAATAATGGAAGGTGAAGAATCACATTAGAATGAGCCCCGAAGATGGAGTTAAAATTATTTTATGGTCATTCATTTGCCAAGAGTGGTTCGTTCTTTTCTGCGTCCTTTTTTCTGATATCACATTTGAGTTCATATATCGTAAAGAGGGATCTTTGTAGAAGAAAATCTTTGTCATTGGGTCCTTAGATAACATTTTTGGTCAGTTTTGTGTCAGGAGTATGTAATGATTCGTTTGGTTTCCTCAAGGCCAAACAGAAAATCTCTACCTTTATTAGGAATCCACTTAAAGAGAGGTGGCACAGGCATGTGGTAATATTGTCTTGGCGTCTGGAGGTTTGTGAGATACCCCAGCGGTGGTGTGGTAATGGCCACATTACATACTGGGTTCAATTGTGAAATCCTAAGCAAATTAAAGGGAAAATGTTATGAAATTCCTTGGGGGGGAAAAAAATGATGCCACCAAGACAAGGACACTTGTCACCACCTGCCTGGTTTAATCAAGATGAGGGAGAAAGAAAGCAATAACACCAAAATGCCAATAGTTTTTTATTGTTACTGAGACATTGAATCCCTGATCAAATAAAACACCTGTGAAAGCTTGAACATATTGAAATTATGTGTGTGAAATTATTTCTGTTTCCAATGCATAAATTGTCTTGATGAGTAACACTTCATCCTCAGAATAATTCACCAAAATGTAAAAAAGGAGGTACAATATGAGATTGAGGAATATACAGATGCATACAGAGTAGGAAAATGTTCAAATGTCCCTTTGTATCATAAGTATTTCAGCGATGCTCCGTTGTGAATGGTAATGCATTAAATGCACATAGAGCGTAGGGGATGAAACTGCCAGTCTTAATATGTTTGTTAAAAATCCTTTTATTTAATATAAAATTATGAAGTCAGACATGTATAGACAAATGAAAATATTACACAATAGGTGCACAATAGGTTATCCATGACTTTATGCTGGATATGAAAACAGTAATTTAATCACGGTAATAATACCTTTCAGCTTCTTATCAGGTGACGATCATTCCATCTTTGCTGAAGGAAAAAGGTTAAGAAGCACTGGAACAATGCATTAGCCGTGGTGCCACTCTGTTGCTATAATAGCTGCTCTCTCTAATCTCCCTCCCTTCATCCCCCCTTTCTCTCTGTGCGTTCTCCCTCTTGCTTCTGGGTGATAGTTGTGATGGGCAGGAGTGGGAGGAAAAATGCTCTGACTCAGCCAGAATCCTCCTTTTGTGAAGTTAAATACCAATTTACACTCCTCCCCGTCCCCTCTCCCATCCTCCACACACACACATCCTAACCTGCCCCATACACTAACAGTGTTCACATTTACAAGCTCTATACAACCCCCCCACCCCTTCTTCCTTGCTCACTCTCGCGAAAGATGATTTTTATTTTGCGCCCGGTGTATCCCTGTGTCCTACTTTTTACCCCCCTCCCCTCCCCTCCACCTCCTTGCTTTCTCTCTCTCTCTGCCTTTCCCAGTTGACAGTCTAATAAGCCAGTAATTAAAACCTGAAAACCAGGAATGGTGATAAGCCATAGGAGAAGAGATTGCTTTGGGAAAATAAGGCTCTTGTTTTCCTCCCCATCGACCACCACCTGCATATAAAAGAGCGCCTGCGGTGCACAGCAGCGGAGCACAGATTTAGAGAAATAGATTTTCTTTTTTGTCTTTGTGGTGTGTTAGATTGTCAGTCCTCTCAGAGTTCTGTATAGATGTTTGTTCTTTTTTGGAGGACAAACCATAAAGCACACAGGAATATAAATTGAAGACAGAGGGTGAAGGTGGAGAAACAGAATAATGTTCAGTGTCAAAGGCAGCACATTGCTCCAATCCTGCAACTTAAGTCTTCTACCTTAATATATGTGAATATAAATGTCCTCATAATGTGCATCTTTTCATCCACTTTAATGACACCAAACCTTTCCAGAGCACAACTGTAGTTGCAACATGAGTTTCAGAGCGCTAAACTAGGACGCTGGAATACATTGACTACAAAATTAAAGTCATCTAATTTGCAAGAGAGAGAAAGATGGGGAAAGCAAGTGGATGTAAATAAGTGAGGTTGTTGTTAGTTCCTGTTTTTTTTGGTTGAGATGCCAGTAGGCAAAGATGGAGGTCAAGGGGCGGAGAGATGTAAGGATAAAGCTGTCAGAGATGCCGTTTTTGGAGGTTTGTGTTCTTCTTGACTTCTGCTGGTGCAGCCGTCATTCTGAAACCGCATTCTCACGTTAACAGTATGAAGCACTGGAAGGTGCTTAAGTTCATGGGGTTGGTCTTAGATTTTGACAAGGGGAGAGAGAGAAAGAGACTTTCAGGAAGGGAGCCACTGTAATTAATGATGAAATGTTCTATTGGATGCTTGGACCAATATTACTGCTCCTGCTGCTACTACAACTAACTTTACTGCTTCTACTACTACTTCTGATAAGGATGTGTTACATAAGATCAGTATAATAATTAGTGATATTTTATAATAGATCTTTGAGTAGGTTGTTTGATTTTTGGTAAAACATTAAAGCGATTTTTCTTTTGTTTTTTGGTCAGACAGAACAAGCAATGTGAATTTGTCACATTGGGCTCTGGGGAATTGTGATCATTTTTCATTTTTTTCCTAAAAGTATGTATTATCAGACAAATGTGCTGAAAGTATCAAAAGTAAAAGTACTCATAATGCAGAATTTCTCCTTTCCTATTGGTATATTATAATGTATGGTATATTATTGTTTTACTTTTACTGGTGCCTTAATGTATAAACAACACTTTAACAATGTAGTGGGTTGGGGTGGGGCTGATTTAACTACTTTATATACTGTTGGAAGTTTAATTTATAACAATACATCATTTTATTAACTGATCATATATTTTTCATGTAAAATCACTAAACAGTAAGTGTAACTATAGCTGTCAAATAAATGTATTGGAGTAAAAAGTACAATATCTTCTTGTAAAATGTAGTGGAGGTTAAGTATAAAGTACCATTGTAAGAAAAAAAAAAAGTATTCAATTAAAGTACAACTGCCTCTAAATTGTACTTAATTACATTATTTGATTGAATGTACTCCTTTAGATTCCACCTTTGAAACAAGCCTACAAGTATTACTCAAATCATAAAATAGCTGCAATACACAAGTACCTGAATATCATATACTGTATGTAATATACATGTATATACTGTACATGCTCGCATTTGCACACACACACACACACACACACACACACACACACACACACACACCCCTGTTGAGGCAGGCAGAGCTGATTTAAATGCTACAAGCAGTTCAAAGTTGATGCCACTCTATGGAGCTATTGTTCTTAAGCCAAGCCCTCATTGCTCAATAAACTGTTATAAAGTTCCGGGCTAGGGTCCTAGATACTGTTCTCGCTCAGTTTATTGGCCTTGCTTAATATTCTGCAACCCAGGGTTTCAAAGTAATTAGTTCTAAGAAATAAGGAGAGAGTATTGTGGAACATCATGTGTCTGGTTGGTGAATACATGGCATAAGGGGATAAATCTCAGAATTGCAATGACAACAGAATGAGCAGTTTTCCAGGAATCATAATAACACTGTACAGCACATTACCTGAATTCTAGGAAAGCACTTACAGTTTTATTTCTGTTATTGTGGTATTAGAACTCTGCAGATTCAATATTTATATGTCATATGTGGCATGCGCTATTACCTTGCCAAGCCTTGAAAAGAGCACAGTATGTATTATTGGTGCAAATTATGCTAATACATGTCACAGATACTCTAACATATGAGAGGCCTATTACCAGTAAGTCTAGCAAAGGCTAGAGTGAAATTAAATTTCAAGTCGTCTAAGCTTAGAGTGTTACCTTCAGTGAAACTGTCCATGAATCTGTATGAGGGGATGCATTGTTATTATTCATGCAGGACAGCTGGGATCATGTATGAACTAAAGCACAAGGAGCACATTTGCTTGTGAGGCGTACTGCATTGAAAATATTAGTTTCTTTAAGTGTACATGTATGTGTACACACACACGTCGTGGGTTTTTTTTTTTGTGGGGGTGCCGTTTTGGCAACACTTTGTAATTATTAAGTTACTTAAAAGAAAATGTTACTTAGTCTGAGTAGTCACAGGCATAAATCAGTGCTGTAGTTTTGGGCAATTCAGTCAGTATGTTGAATATGATTAATTAGATTTCAAAGCTTAACACCCAGGGATCCAAAACTCTAATCCGTAATAGCACAAAGCCATTGGCAATGAAGTGAGGACTGATTGTCTTGGCTTATACAGCGTTTGTCTGAGCTTATCCATTGAATTTAGATTTAAATTATATTGTTGCTATTGTAAAGACCAGTACATTGTGCATTTAGACTGGAAAATCATCCTAAAGATATACTGTAATAGTGAGGGTTTTTTTTCTTACAGTACTTATGATTCATTAAAGTAGACATTACAATAAGATAATAAGATATAGGAAACAATAACTGATTCCTCTTGGTATATGTTGTGCAAAACTTGTGTTTATCTGACTAGCAACGTCAAATGGCTCAGTTTCGATTGTCACCCTCGACAATGCAGTGAGTGACTTTAATCTGCACAGCTGCCTGAGACCTTATTGTTTGACAGTTTAAATGTTCTGAAACATCACATCAGAAAATTCCAGTTTATATCTTGTTGTTGTGATTCCTAAAGGGGGCATGTGGGAGGTACTTGCACATGTTTTTAGAGTCTTTGATTATAAACTGTTACTGCTGTTGTGTTTTTGCACAAGATCGTTTCTCAGTTGTAAAAAAAAATATGGCCAGCGCTGTGACATCCTTGCCCTTTTGATTTTATGTTTTTAGGCTCTGCAGGATTTTTGCCCACAATTATTACTACTACTCAGTGCTTCTTTTATTTATTGCAAACAAATTGCTGTTCCTGCTGTAACACTCCTTTTGCTGAGTTTTTTTTTTTTGTTTTGTTTTTTTCTGGAAAGAGACAATCAGTATTCTGCACCAGGTGTATAGAACACAACAATGAAGTTAAAAGCTAAAGTGCAAAATGCCTATAGTTGAAACCCCTCGTGTTGTATCACCAAAATAGATATGTATATGGTGCAAGATTTTACTAACAAGTGTCAATATTCTCCATATATCTCCTCCTGACTGCTTGTCTTAAAATATCAAGTCACCTGTCTATCCATCTGTGTTTTTAGGTTGTCAATTATATTTTTTCTAAGCAGAACAGATCCCCTACCAAGTGGCCTCTGGAAAGCTTTTTGTCGTGTGTACTTATCTGTAGATTTCCATCCCTACCACAGCGACACATTCTCTCCTCTCCTTGCTTTCCCCAAATTAGCTGTATTTATTTTGAATTGCAGCTCATCTATCCTTTTTCGCACAAGTGGGACAAATAAGTCTAGCCATCAAGTGCCGTGACTATTTAAGTCTTGTCACCTGGCCAAAATAGTTAGAAGAGAAAATAAGACCAAAGAGGTGACATATTAAACATGGGGAGATAGGAGGGTGAGAGTCAAATTTGAGAACTTGGAGCTTATGTAATGAGTGTGAATCGCATCTTTCCTCCGTGTGTGAATAAGAAATAATGAAGCCATTTTTAGACAATGTAAGCTTGGAGAAGTGAGAGAAGTGGCTTGTGAATGTGTTGTTTTTAACTATATGATGTGATGGAAATAAACTCACTGGTGGAGTTTGGGTTGTCTTAAAATTTCTGTAGAGGAACAAAACAATTTAGGTGAGCACAAGAAGTAAACAACATGTTTGTTTTTGGTCTGAAATAAGATGTCAAATCTTTTATAAACATACCAAAACGTGTGGTATTTCTTTAGTTAGGCAGCAGAGACTGGATTACTAACTGGGCCGAAGGGGGGGAAATGTGTCATGGTCTGCGTGGTAATTTGTGGTAACTTTGTGGTGATTTGATTAATTACAAATGTGTTTGATAATATGCACCACTAAAGCACAATTAAAACTGGGCCATAAGGTGGCAACTGCATTTTCACCCAACTCGAGGCCTTGCCTTATAGAGTTCTTCACTTTCAATACCTCTGTTTCAGCTGATTATCCTTACTTGTTGCATAATAATCTTCATACATATATATATATATATATATATATATATATATATATATATATATATATA